>JAVDBV010084537.1:0-17740 GCA_032619315.1 Piper longum | reverse complement strand
GGTACGGGCAATGGATCGTGACCGACCAACGGGCACTACCGAGAAATGTAACAGTACCGAGCAGCGGGTGCTAATGAGAAACATAGCAGTATTGTGCTTCGCACACTACTGATAAATGTAGCGGTACCGGGTAGCAGAAGGTTACCAGTATTTGGAGCGGTACCAGGTCTGTGTGAGTGTTGGTCCATGAAGCGGTACAAGCGGGTAGCGGGTGCGCAAGCGGTGCGTGGACGCGATCGAGTAGATAGCAGAATTCCAGTATTTGGAGCAGGATCGCAGAGCGGTACCCAAGCGTGTGCCGGTATTTGGATGGTTCGTCCATGCAGCCAACGTGCAACCGAAGGAGATTGTGTGATCTGGTTGCAAATAAGGCTTGTTGCCAATAAGGCTTGTTGCCGATAAGGATTGTAGCCGATAAGGTTGGTTGCAACTAATTCTGGTGGAGATAAACATCATCTGTTGGAGAGAACCTAGATGAGAGGAGACCTAGGTTGTGGGTGACGTGGAGAAGATCTTAGGTGATCTTTGGAGATAAAGGTTGCGGAGAAGATCTGGGTTTATCTAGAGTTGGAGATAACACGTGAGTTGGTAGGTTATATAAGGCAGGCTCTTATATGGTGGAGAGGACAGCTGGTGGAGAGTACATCAAGAGAGCTGTGTTAAGTTTTGGTGCAAAGGAACTTGCTAAGATCTAAGGGCAACATTAAGTGTTGCAGCCAGTCCCTTGAGTAGGACTATTCTTCACCTTGTGACTCCGGATTAGTCAGGTCGACCAGATCAAAGGTACACACGGGCTCGACATTCTTCAACCCCTTTATAATTCTAGGTGAGCGAATTGCATGTAACAAGTTGATCCAAGGGGGACAACTTGAGGGTTAAGAGTGAGGACTGATTGAGAGTGTTCTTATGGTCTCGCGAGTGAGGTTGAGAGGCAAGGTCGTGGGGTTTGCATGTCCACAACTTGGAAGTAGTCTGGTGAGGGATTGCTTGTAATTCCTTTGTTTGGTGAATAAATAAAGGTTGGGAAAAAGTTCCCGTAATTGTGCTGTGATACGTCGGAATTTGGCACTAACTGCAGGTTCGAGTGGATTTCGGGATTTGCAAGTATCTGGACTGGGTACCGGTATTTGGGCGGGTAAACGACAACAACTTGGTTAGTGGTGTTCCACTAACGTGTGTGGGATTGTGGTGGTGATCAGTAGCTGGCAGCAGTTATTGCTATTTGGAGCAGTCGATAGGGTAGCTATGACGGGCATGTTAGTGAGTGCGGATAAATCATTTCCGTATTGCAATTTAGGTGTGTAGCTACGCGATTTGTCGAAGGCTGAGTATTCCCAAGGAGGGGAATATGCCGCATAGAGGCTGAAAGGTGGACAAAAAATTCTGCTTTAAGTTAGCCCCGTGACACATGCCATGGGGACGTCATTCACGACGGCATGGTCGAGAATGATGCAGTTGAAAGAGCCATACACTCCATTGTTGATCCAATACTCCCTCACCTCTCCCCTCTATTGGGACTAACTAAAGAGTTAAATCTCCATTTCAACAAATAATTGATGAGAAGTATTAACCAATTTAACAAAATTTAACACAAATACCAGACAACGTTAATTTTATGTGAAAAACCCCAAAATCAAAGAAAAACTACGGGGAGGCGACTAAATTAAATTCATTATATCACAACTTGTTATAGAAAATATCCATGGAAGAACAAACTCTCTCAATACTAATTTATTGTAATTTTTACACAATTTATATTACTTACAAATAAAGAAAATAAAAGAAAGATGTCACCGATTAAGAACTTAGAGAAGCTACTATTGTTGATCGTAAGTGAGTCTTAACAAAATATTCGTCTTTCTTCAATCCACATAATTTTCTCTTTCTCCCCTCATTGCCTTTTTTCGCCTTTTTTCTTCACACAAAAAGAAGAAAAATGCCTATCTTTACTTCTATTCATAGAAAGCCCTCGTTTTCCTCTGCTCATTCCAGTGATGCATCTTCTACAAACCTCCAGCAATTAGGCCGAGAGTCACCCCCATGATAATTTCCTTGACTACGCTTGGCCTGTCAGAGTACCATGAGCAACCTTACGTGCAACCATTTTTCTTCTTCTGGAGACCACCAGCAACTGCAAACAACTTAAGATAGGGAAATGTCAAGTTTGAAGCCGCAAAAAATTACAAAAGAGGTATGACAAATCCAATAGATGTTAGAGTTAAGTTATAGTCATCTTCATCATCATCCATTCTATTCATAATATAAAAAAGTTAAAAAAAAAAAAAAGAATCTCAATTCTTTCCATACAAATAGGAAGACTGGAAAACATTAAGGCCGCTTTGTACCTATTCCATAAAAATAGTCATATGTGAACATCAACAAATTAATTTTATCATCACTAATAAGAAATGTAATTGAGTGGTAAACAAATAACCTACTTCCACATACTTTCTTGCCGACCCAGTCACACAAAACTGTCAAAGATTTGGGTTCCCAACTTAATAACCTAAAAATCAAGTAGTAAACGAATAACCTACTTATACATACTTTCTCGCAGATCAGTCACACTAACCAACTATCAAAGATAACCCTACTGCAAAGATTTGGGATCAAACCAATGTACTATGAACACAAAAGCAAGGCTCTCAAACTTAAGCCAGTAAGTAAGCACCTCTTAATCTCGCATAGATTAATTTTCAACTGAGTGAAGGTATGCATTGTGATGAGACTTGCATAGCATACAGACTCAAAGCATCAGTCATTAGTTGTAAGAGCTGAATGAAGTACTCCCTCGAGGATTTTCTCTACGCGCCCGATCAGAGAAGAAATAGAGAAACAGAGGAAGGTGGCAGGCATCAAAAATAAAGCAGCCAACTTCCAACTTAATCGGTGTCGGCGGCGTCGATCTAGACAATGCCAATGGTGGACTCCGCGACCGCCTCCTCACTAGACTCCAATGTCGACGCCTCCCGCCTTCATCTGGCCGGCCATGCTACGTGGCATCCAGGGAGAAACAGAGGAACCAACGCCGCCACACAGCTCCAGGAGAAACAAAGCCGGCAACTTTGATGGCATCGGCGGTGTTGATTAAGGCGATACTAAAGGTGGACTCAGTCACTGCCTCCTCACCAGACTCCCATGCTGACGCCTCCTGCCGGCCGTGCTGCGTGGCATCCCACGAGAAATAGAGGAACCAACACCGCACAACTCCAGGAGAAACAGAGCCTTCAACTTAGTCAGCGTTGGCGGTAGGGTTGATCGAGACAATGTCAATAGTGGACTCCGCGACCGCCTCCTCATCCGACTCCAAGTCGACGCCTCCTGCCTTCATCCGGCCCGGTGAGCCAACGCTAGATAAGCATAGCAAAACGTGGGATGTTTTTTACAGCCGTTGGATAGAAATCCAACGGCTATAAAAAAATTTAAGCACAGGGAACTTACCCGTGCTGCAGCACAGTAATATTAATTCCATATATAAGAGACTGCCCATGAGATCCTCACCTTCTCCTTGTCCACCAGCCCGCTATGCAGGAAGCTCTTGTACCGGCCATTGCTCAGGACCTCCTGCGTGTCGTCGATGTGGACTACCATGGAGTCCGGCACGCACTTGGTCGTGATCCATCTGCTGGCGTAGAACACCTGCAGGCCCGGCACCATGTTGTGCAAGATGAAGGTGAGTGCGCTCACGTCGGTGTGGGCTTCCACGGCTAGCTCCGGCTGCGGGCACGTGGGGTAGTAGTTGATCTTCATTTCCAGCAGCAGCTCGTCCAGGCCCCCCACCTCCTCCAACCTCCCTTCCTCCAGCCCCAGCCCCATTGACAGAGCAGTCAGCGTCTTCGTTACCACCCCTCTCAATTGCTTCGAGAATCATCCGTCACCTTGCTGCAAACAATTGCGTAAAATATATAACAAAAGCAGAAAAAATAAATTAGATAAAATAAAATATATAATAATTAGATAAAATAAATTATTTTTTATTTAAATTTCCATCAAGGTCATCTTTTTAGCCTGCATGTGAGATGAAATATTTTTTATTACTTTTTACATATAGGTAAAAATTAGACGTATAAGGAAGTTAAATAATAAAATAAATTAGTTAATTTTATTTAATTATTGTAAATTTTTATCAAATGGTAATTAATGTCTAGGGTATCTATACTTTTTTTATGGTATTTGTTGGAAATTAAGTCTAATTTTATCATCATAATCTATTTGTTAAGTATATAGGCAAGAGAACTCAAAAAGTCAACATTGACCGTGACTGACGTTGAGAGGATTGAATTATATTGATTTATTAATGTATAAGAATTTCTAAGAAATCTTTAAACGAATAAATAGGTATTTGAGTTTTTGTGTTGAATAGAACTTGTACATTGACCTCCACAGTGAATTTACTATTAGGTTTTATTGTGCTCAATGCAATTTTTTTAAGATTTTTAAAAGAATAAAAGAGTCATATTGCCCTCATATTTATATTTTGTTATATTCAAGTTTTTTTTTTCCTTTACCCCAACATGGTGGTATGAAGCCTAGTTCAACTAAGGAATTGTAAAGTGTAATTATTTGATTAGATGCATCTTTAAATATGACTACATAGAATCTGGGATGGAAAAAGACAAGAAAACTCTCTTACACATATGTCAAGAGATAGGTCGAAGTATATTTAAGAATGTAGCAAGATAGAAGAGAGACATTCAAGAATATTCTCTTTGTCATCTATCTTGAAAATAGATAAGTTTTTATGGAGAAATGAAGCAAGTGCATTTGTGTCAAATAAAGCATTGAAAGAGGTGAAGAAAATAAACTAAACGAGGACAACGAAGATGGAAGCCATGAAATTAATGTTGAGGATATGAATAATAGAATTAAATAAATTACGCTTAAAAGAAGATGTGAAAAAGTAAGCCTAAATTTGATATTTAATATTTTTTGGCTTAACAAAGAAATTTGTAAATTGTGATAACCATAATTTAATCCTACTTTGGTAAGATCATGTTTATAAGTAAAAAAATAACTACTTTCAAAAGGATAACGTAGGCCTATTAATTTGTATTTTAGGTAAAGTCATTATAAATGATATCATAGTATTCTTCTATATGTAATAGTGGGTTGGACTGTGGATATTAGTTAGGCTACTGGTTATAGGCCAAGAAAGGGTGTGGGATGGGGCAAGCAATGGGCTAAGTGTAAAATTTCGTTCATAAATGAGAAAGGATTATAAATCTTTAATTTCGTTTAACCACTTTTGAAAAGATGAATTATGCTTATAAATATGTACTTTGGGTCGGGTCATTATAGAAAGGGATTGGATAGCCTGGGGGCGACTGTAGGAAATTTTCCTGCAGCCGCTTGATCTAGACCTTTGGATTTAATCTGACGGTCCATATCTATTTTTCTTTAAAAAAACTCCCCCCCTTATCCACTTCCGCCGCGCCGCCGCAGCCCGCGCCATCACCGTGCTCCTCTACCGGTGCCCGCCCCCGCGCCCTCCGCCCTCCTCCCTTGTCGCCGTGGCCAGGCCGGATCGTCGCCCCACCACCCGCACTGCCTTGCCACCTCCCGACCGCGCCACCTCCCTATCGCACCCGCGCCATGCCGACGCCCTCCCCCGGGTCTCCACCCCCGCCCAGGTCTTTGTCCCCCGCCGCGCCCATCGCCTTCGTCGCCGCGCCCTCGCCCGAGTCGTCGCCCCCTCTACCTGAACCACCGCACCCCGTCATGACCCCGCCTCCACGGCCTCCACCAGTACGATGCTTCATCCTGAAGCATGCACATATTCAATCTCACTTCATGGTGGTGGAGCACGGGCAGAGCCCTAAAAGCTTTTTCTTTAATGTCTATCCAACTCCCAGCCTTTATCGGATTAGTCCATCCAACAAACCAACAAACACTTCGGCTTCATTCTTCCTAAACTTTTCCACAATATAGCAGTCACAATCCTCAATAACTAGCGGCACCACTTGTCGAACTACTAGTGGCATTGGGTTCAAAAGCTCCCCTCGCTCTAGCATGCCCTTGGGCACTCCCCTGACCACCGTCTAGGGTTATGCTGGGACCCACTATTGAGTTCAAGGTTCAATTCCCAGTAACCACTCATGGTAACCGCTAAGCAATATTCTGAATAGCTGAGTTAGTATTTGCTAAAGCCTTCGTCAGTCCTTGTATGGCCTCTAGGATCTAGGTCAATACATTTTCCCCGTTCGAACTTAATTTAGTAGATCTGCTTGATTGTCTATGTGTGCCTGCATCTGAAACGTCGAATTATCACAATTATATAAGGTAAACTAACTACACAAAAGCAAGTTTCACAACCTCCAAATCATTTCCTATAATCACAATTAAAACTCAAATAATATAAAAAAGAAGTCAAATGTTTATTCATTTATTCTTCCAACCTGGGTTGGTAAGGGAACCATTGACCACACCCTTAACTATCAGTCTCAAGCTCCTCACATGCGATCACAAAACCGTGTTTTTGATAAAACAACTAAGTCTTGTAATTACATTAAACAAGTCAATATATTCCATATCATTATTTATTAAGTCTTTTAGTGATTATAAGCCGACAATCCCATATATGCGCACACATACTACATGGCCCACACTTATAGTTATCGATATTTGTCACTGACTCACCCTCTCAATATTTGTCATTGCTAGGGCATGAATACAACCAGCTATTCTAGATAGCAGGCCATAATTATTAGACATCAAAATTAATCAAAGATCAGTAGCAATATGCAAACTTAAAAAGCTGCCACATTCCGTATCTGGGGAGATGAATGCTAGACGGGGGAGGAGTAAACAAGGTATGTCTTCATAGCGGAGGCAACGAAGCCATTGAAGCTGGTGCTACACTCAATGGTGTAAGCTCCCATCTTCTGGAACACCAACCAATCGTTCACCTCAAGCTCCGGCAGCGGGTGATCCTTGAAAATCATGTTGTTCACGTCGCAAGTTGGCCCGAACACAGTGGAGCTATAGGTCTCACTATTTGGGATTGGTTTTGTTCAACTTGCACGCTATTGGGATTGGCTTCAGGACTGCATGGCCTTGTATGATGCAGTTGAAGCACCATACGTTCCGTCATTGATCCAATACTCCCTCCCTCCACCCCTCATTCGCTTCCCTATCACCATTGTCACCAATGTAAACGGCAACTCGGCGAAGTACCGGCCGGGCTCCGCCATCAGGGTGAGGTCCTTACATCCGGGGAAGAACTCCTCCAACCATGCTTTAATGGCCAGGGCGGTCTCCTCTAACCGAGCCAAAGTGAAGCTGCCGCCCACGTTGAGGATGGTCATGGGCGGCAAGCCCAGCTCCTCTACAACGTCGAACACTGCCCGCGTGGCAGAGATGGCCTCTTAGTAGGAGTCAGTGTGGGTGATGCCGCTGCCAATGTGGAAGAAGACGCCAACCACCCTAATGCCGATGTCCCGGTGGTATGAATATAGTGAGTAGAGGAGTGTGAAAGGGTATTATTGTCATTGCAGGTGTTTGAATGGGCTGGGCCGGCGGGAAACAATAGGGCATGGGCTTGTTGTGAGCAGGGGATAAAAACAAAGCAAGGGACGGTCGCAAGGGGCAGTTGTTAATGAATAAAAATTTGTTTTGTTTCTTCCTTTTTCTTTTCCGATCTTTCAGGAGGAACCAGAGGCAGCAAGACATCTTCCTTGTTCCCTTGTTCCTGATCGATTTCCAAGTGTTCAATTTCCATTACCTTCGTTGTTTCCATGGAGCCATCGAAGTAGCACAGTAGGCCGGGCAAGGGTAAGGATCTCATATCCGACGTTGGTGAAGAAGATTCTACCAACGAGGGAGGTATAAATCTTTCACCCAATTCTAACAAATTATCTCAAATTAGACAAGTCCAGAATCATCAAATTACCGTTGTTGGTGATATATCTGCTAAATTCTAGCTGTTAATGCAATCAAGATTTGAGGGTATCGGGAATAGGGTGAATTTGGAGAATCGTAAGGGAATTGGGACGCTGCACACTAGTGTTACAACAGCATCAGGAAATGTCTTCTTGGCGCAGCTAAAAGAGGTCATGAACTTGCAGTTTGGACCCTCAGATTATGAAGACTTCTATGGAGATCTTACTCGATTAACTCAAGACTCTTCAGTTCAAGAGTATACAGCTCGATTCAATAGATTGGAAACACGAGTTGGACACATGATAGAAAAGCAGAGGATTAGTAGCTTCACCTGTGGTCTTAGTCCCCAATTGCGAATGGGGGTGAAGGCAAGAAAACCAAAAACATCCTTGGATGCATAAGGTCTTGTGAGGCACCTGGAGCATCATGCAGGTCAGAAGTCACATGCATTTGTAAGACAAGCAAGAAGGCACTGTGAATACAAAACAAGTTCAGCAAGAAAGGAAAGCAATTATGAACCTACCAAAAGTGAAGTAACTGAGGCAGCAAATTCTAAACTTCAGGGGATAGTTACAGGAAGGAAGTTTAGTATCAAACAGCTGCAAGAAAGGAAGGAGGGTGGATTATATTTCAGATGTGATGAGAAATTTTTTCCAGGACACAAATGTAAAAGACTATTTACCATTGAGGCAGTGAGGGATGATGATGAAGCAGATCAAGAGAACAGTGAGCCAGAATGAGATTCCAAGACCCCAAAAATATATTTTAATGCGTTAACAGGTGCATCAACTACTAACACCATGAGGTTGTTAGGGAGAGTGGGGGGACACCAAGTGACAGTGTTGATCGATTCGGGGAGTTCACACAACTTTGTGAATGCAAGTTTGATTCAGAAATTGAAATTACCGGTGGAAACAAATAAGGGGAGTTCATATTGCTAATGGTAAGAAAATGAATTGTGAGGGCAAGTGTGAGGGCATTGAGCTAGATCTTCTGGGGTATAAAACAGTGACAGAATTCTTTATACTCCAGCTAGAAGAAATCGATATTGTTCTAGGCATTCAATGGCTAAAGACGTTGGGATCAATACTTTGGAACTTTGAATCACTTACAATGACCTTTACAGAAAAAGGGAAAACCATAGAGTTGCAAGGTCGAATTGTTCCCCCAAATCAATTGTGGTAAGAAGCAGTTATCTCATTCGTTCAAGAAAAGGAAACAGGGGCTATTAATGAATTTATAGGTGGTTGACAACAGTAGTCTGCAGCAGTTCAAGCCATCTCTATCAAGATTACAAGAGGAACAGCCAGACAAATTACTACAAGCATTTGAAACAGTTTTTTCTATACCAAAGAGTCTACCCCAAGACAAACTCATGATCATCGTGTAAATCTGAAAGAAGGAACACCACCGGTTGCAGTCAAGACTTATAGATATCCCTACTTTCAAAAAAAATGAGATAGAGAAACAAGTGAAAGACCTACTCGAGGCTGGGATAGTTCAGCCCACATCGAGTCCGCATTCAGCTCCGGTACTATTGGTCAAAAAGAAAGAAGTTGGAGAATGTGTGTGGACTATAGAGCTCTTAACAAGGTGACTATTAAGAATAAATTCCCCATCCCCAACATTGATGAACTTTTTGATGAGTTACATGGTACAACATATTTCTCCAAACTGGATTTGAGATCAGGATATCATCAAATATGGATGCATGTGGCTGATGTTGAAAAGACAGCTTTTCGCACTCATCATGGACATTATGAATTTAAAGTCATGCCTTTTGGATTATCTAATGCACCGTCCACCTTCCAAACTTTAATGAATGAGGTATTCGCCCCTTATCTTAGAAAATTTATATTAAGTTTCTTTGATGATATTCTCATTTACAGCAAAAGCTGGGAAGAGCATCTTCACCATATTGAGCTGATTTTGAAATAATTGTTATCACCTGAACTATATGCAAGGAAGGATAAGTGTTCTTTTTCTTTACATCAAATTCAATACTTTGTCATGTTATTTCCTATGATGGAGTTAGTGTGGACAAGGACAAAATCTCAGCCATTAAGAATTGGCCAACACCAAAGTCAATCAAAAGTATAAGGGCTTTCTTGGGACTAGAAGGGTATTAGAGGAAGTTTATCAAGGGTTTCGCGGACATCGCTGCTCCATTATCTGATTTGCTAAAAAGGGACTCTTACCATTGGGATCAATTGGCGGAAGACTCTTTCATCAGCTTGAAACAAGCTCTCACGACTGCACTCGTCCTTGCTTTGCCTAATTTTACTATTCCATTTGTGATTGAGTGTGATGTGAGTGGAGGGGGATTAGGCGTTGTTTTGATGCAACACAATCATCTCGTGGTTTTCTTTGGTAAAGTTTTAAGTGGAAGGAACTTATTGTTATCTACTTGTGAGAAGGAGATGATGGCTTTAGTATTGGCTGTCCAGAAGTGGCATCATTACCTGTTGGGGAGGACCTTCATAATTCGAACTAATCACTCCAATCTCAAGTTCTTATGGGACCAGAAAATCCACACAATAGCACAACAAAAATGGCTAGTGAAGCTGTTGTGATATGATTTTGTCATTAAATACAAAACAGGAAAAGAGTATAGGGTAGTGGATGCTTTGTTTAGACAAAATAAAAAGGAACTCCTTGCAACACTTGATGACACAAAGAAGGACAAAGATTCTATCTCTTTAGCAGCAATTTTAGTGGTGATACCAAGCTGGATAGAGGTAATTAAACAAGCTTATTCCACCAATGAGCAAATGTCAAAGCTGCGACAACAATGTACTGACAACAACTTGTCTCCAAGCTGGTCCTTGAAAGATGATCTTCTTTTTTATAAGAATAGAATTTATTTAAACTCTCAGATGGATGTCATACCCATCCTTCTAAGGGAGTTTCATGACAGGACTCATGAAGGTATCCAGAAAACTTTAAAGAGTTTGCAAGCAGTCTTTTATTGGTCAAAGATGCATAAAGATGTTGTGGCTCATTTGCAAAATTGTGAAACTTGTCAGAAATTCAAAAGCTCGACTTTAGCTCTAGCAGGCTTGTTACAACTTCTGCCTATACCCTAATAAATTTGGACTTCCATTAGCATGGACTTCATCAATGGGCTGCCTAAGAGTAATGCAAAGATGGCATTTTCGTAGTGGTCGATCGACTTTCTAAATATAGTCATTTTATAGCTATTGCTCATCCTTTCACAGCTCAAACAATTGCTCAACTGTTCTATGAGGTAATTTTCAAGCTTCATGGGATGCCAACTTCCATTGTATGTGATAAGGATCCCACTTTCACCAGTTCTTTTTAGAACGAATTGTTCAGATTACAAGGGGTGGCTTTTAACTATAGTTCAGCCTACCATCCTCAAATTGATGGCCAAACAGAGGTCATCAACAAAGTTTTGGAGTAATACTTAAGGTGCTTTTCTGCAGATCGTCCACATACTTGGACTAAGTGGTTGCCTTGGACTGAATTTTTCTACAATACTAGTTTTTAGTCAGCAATACGTATGAGTCCTTTCGATGCAGTGTACAACATGCCTCCTCCCACATTGTTATCTATCATTCCTGGAATAGCCAAGACAACTGAAGTAGATGGACTTCGTCGTCACAATGATCAGTTGCTCCAAGAATTGAGAGAAAACTTGATAGCTTCCCAACTACAAATGAATCATCATCATGATTTGCGGCGAATGGATATTGAGTTCCAGGTAGGGCAACAAGTTTATTTGAAGATGCAACCTTATCGTCAACATTCCTTGAGGACAAAGAAATCCAACAAGCTAGCTGCAAAGTTTTATGGCCCATTTCCTATCATCCAACGCATTGGCCAGGTAGCATATAAGCTATAGCATCCTATTGATTCCCTCCTTCACAATGTTTTCCATGTATCTCAATTAAAAGCTTCATTGGCATCTAATGTTCATCTACAACTTTCCTTACCTTGTGCTACTCAAATGGCGGACTGTTCTTTGTAACTTGTAATCGTTACTAACCTTGGGGATAGGGTTCTTTCAAAAGGGAGGGTAATTGGTATGAATATATTGAGTAGAGGAGTGCAAAAGGGTATTATTATCATTGCAGGTGTTTGAATGGGTTGGGCCAGCGGGAGACAACAGGGCATGGGCTTGTTGTGAGCAGGGGATAAAAAGAGAGCAAGGGACGGTTGTAAGGGGCAGTTGTTGATGAATGAAAATTTGTTTTGTTTCTTCCATTTTCTTTTCAGATCTTTCAGGAAGAACCAGAGGCAGCAAGACATCTTCCTATTCCCCTGTTCCTGATCGATTTCCAAGTGTTCAATTTCCATTACCTTCGTTGTTTCCATGGCACCATCGAAGCAGCACAGCAGGCTGGGCAAGGATAAGGATCTCATCTCCGACGTTGGTGAAGAAGCTCCTACCACCCGGGCAGCCCCAAGGAGCGGTTCCACCTCCTCCGGCAGGGGGCCGAACTTAAGGGCGCCCAAGGGGCAGCGGGCTCAGCTGTCGACGGGCGGGTGGATGCGGAGGATGGCGGCGGCGTTGGGGTGGTGGAACTTGAGCTTGTGGAGCTCCTCAACGGAGTCAAATGTGGTGAGGCTCACTCTGATCTTGGCCGCGTACTTGATGTACTCTTCGGCCTTGATTGTGTTGGCGTAGACGATGTCTCAGGCAGGCACACCGTGGGCTAGGACGGCCTCGATCTCGACCTTGCTAGCGCAGTCGAATCCAGCACCGAGAGCCGTGAGTGCAGCGAGGAGTTGTGGTTCGGTTACACTTGACGGCGTAGTACGGGCGGCACATTGGAAGGTGGCTTTGCCATGTTTCCCAGTGGCTCACAATCACACCAATGTCGAGAACGAGGAAGGGCTCCTTGGCCGAGTTATCGTCTGAAACAATGCTCTGGATGAGCTTCATAACCCCGGCATCTGAATCTTTACCGATGTAGCTCTCTTGGCTAGTGAATCCGATGGCGTTAACAACTTGTTCCCTTGTTGGAACCATTTTGAGTAATGAGTTGATAGAATGTGTTTCCGTTGCTGCAAGCACCATTTTAACTTGGAAGTTTAAGGATGCTTAATTGGCCACTAGTACATATGTATGCTCGCTCTTGCTCTAGCTATGCTCGTACGTATTGGCTAGAGCACGAAGACCTTTATATACAGTTAAGTTGTGACAGTAGAATGTTATACTTTATTGTTTTTAAAACGAAAATGAAGTAGTACTGCAAAATTAAAAAGTGAGTTCCGTCCAAGTACGTTTACTTATAGCATACCGGGGTTAGGTGTTTTACACAATTTGTATGGATTTTATTAGTTTTAGATAGGAAATGCTTGTGCGAAGGTAAGTACCATCGTGGTAGAAGTTAATAGCTTGTTCTCTATGGCTATTTAGACGAGCTCAAACGGGTTTAAATATATAGCGTTTTGATTGATCACAATATTAGTCATAATCGTCATCTTTACCTTTGGTGAAAAATTTTCCGGCTAGGTGGTGATGACTTACCATCTAAGCTATCATACTATGTTGTTATTATATTATATATAAATAAATATAACTAGTTATAACTAAACTTATTAGTGTATATATATATATATATATAAAGACTATCTTAGTAGGGGGTAGATAATATTTATGTTTTAAACTTTAATTTAGATCGTTAAAATATAAGAACGACCCGATTTTAATAAAAAAAAAAAAAAAAAAACAAAAGACCCCTACCTTCACCATCATTTAATATGTAGTTAATAATAATATTTATATATGATTTTAAATATATTTTGAGTAGACATGTGATATTATGTATATTAGTATATTATTTTATCGAGTCGAGTTCAAGCTGAGCTACGAGTCGATTTTGAGTCGAGTTCAAATTATAACCGACTGAGTTTAAGTAACCAAAAAATTGCATTGCTCAAACTCGACTCGTAGGATTCGAGTTCGAGCTTGAATAATTAAATGTTAAATTTCAAATCGAGTCAAATTAAACTTGAACTAAATGTCTAATATTTACGAATTAATTCGCTCAATTAACAGCCCTTACTAGAATGCATGGCAGTGAAATTAGAGGCTTCACGTGGTCAATACATACGTGTATCGCCAAAGGCAGAGACAGGGCGGAAAGGTCAAAGACCATCCTGCTTGCCCGTAAATACTTCCTAACAACGCAAATATGCCGTTTTTTACCCGGAGGTGTTATGTCAAGCCTTTTCAAATATAAACCTACCGCTTCTGTCACCAAATCTAAGCTCGTAATCCATGCATTCAAGGCTTTGAGTTGACACTTGGCCGGTATATACTTCAAAAATTTACTTCATGGAAATTGTATGTAAACAAGTATTTCATTTAGACTTCTCAGTAACCTTCATATTAGGCCCTTTAACTACTCCCACAAGTAGCTTGCTTGAACAAAAAAAACCAAAAAGCTACTCCCACAAGTTGCTTGCCTGAAAAAAAAACAGGACAAAAAACCTACCCCCCGTTAGGAGTTGAATTAAGCCAACAAAACTAAATCACGTGCAAAGCACAGCATGCATGGAGCACAATTCGGTAAGTTTCACCACGAGGAACACCATTGTGTCCTATTTGGAACGCGACGGTAGAGTAATTTTGTGCACGCCGCCCGATTTCACGCCCAGCTCGTCAGTGTGCTGCATTTTGAATGGAGCACAAATCTCATTAATTTGGCTCTCGTAAAGAAAGGAGCCTCCATTGTCACAAGGGCATTTCACCCTTGTTTCAAGTAAAATTGCAAAAAATTTTAAAAACAATGAGACATTAATTACAAAATTACCGAAATGAGACCTTTTCCTGTAACTTTGGCAGCTGTGCCACCAAAATCTCCTCCTAATATTCCGGTTATTTTAAATTTGGCTCCCATAAAAATCATCACTTTCGTGAAGTGCAATGTCGTATATATGAGAATCATGCACCAGTAAGTAATTCAGGACCATCATTCACGAAAGCACTGCAAGGGTTCAAAATTCAAGCTTGGGGTTATATATTTTCTCATTGGAAGATAAAATTCGTAACAGCGCATATAATGAACGGAATAAAAACTAGGGAAATACGTAATTCAATATGCAATGTACAAATATATAGTGTGCAAGAAATGTTGGTATTTTGCGGGAGCATTATGCTAGTGCTTCATAACATTTTCTGATTTGACTTAGGAGAGGACTAATCGGCATTTTTTTATCGCATGATGCTTGGTCGTGTCAAATAATATTTTGACCTTAGATAACTTGCAAAGAAGAGGATTCTCAAAGGGAACCTTTGCCCCTTATACACAACTTAGCATTTTAGAACCAACTAGTTATTGAATGTCTTTATAGTAAATTTGTTGGGATAAAATTCTTCAAAAATGTTGCATCACCATGTTTCTTCTTTTCACTTCACTTCTCAAAATAATTATGTTGGCCTTCCATTTAGAACGATCTTCGTATATTACATCGCTTAGGTACGAGCGAAACAATTTTTTTTTTTTCATAATGTTAGTATTTATCCACCAACTCTAGCCTGCAACTATAACATTTCATGTCCAGCAAGCCTCAGATGTCATGATATACAAGGACAAAATTGTTACTCAATATTGTAACTTTCTTCTTAATTATTAGATGTAATGGTTTCATATTTTTTGTGAGCTCCTTTTTTCTGGTCTCCAATCTTGTATAGCTTTACCTTTCTGATTTTTTGTATATATTAACCTATCAAAAAGAGGGGGGGAAACCATATACATATCTTCTAATAAAAATCGACCCCACAATGTGTTAGTGCGGCATATTTATATATTGACTAGCTCGTTTAATTTAATTACTTGACTCCTCGTATGCTTTATTCAAATTAAGTTGTTTAAGCTTTAACCATTCATAAATCACATAAGAGGTACTAATCAACATATATACACATCATTGGTTGACTTTAATATCCCAAACATCATTCATTGACACAGCAAAAAATCACTATGCACCACTTGGGCATTAAGTGCATCAGTGACAAGGTAAGTTGGGTGTTCAATGGGACCGATGAGTTCAAACACGTCAAGAATGACATCCTCAGGCTCTTGGCATGATTAAACTAAAAATAATCTCCACGTAAAACAAATAACAGTACACGAACAAAACTAACTTTTTTGTATGACTTCAGATTTACAATGCATCTTATAAGAAGGGATTTGAGACTTAAAAAATCATAAAATAAACGTGTCTCATATTAAGAGTCCCAAAGGTTAGCCCTCATTAGTCATTAACATCAATAAAGTACAATTTTTTTTTACATCGTTCAAGAATTGGTGGGCTAAATATGAAATGTAAGGACGCGCTTGGCATCAGTCTATCGACACATTTATAAGTTCCGCGTCACTTAGACGGCTCAATCTATCACTTGAAATCGTTGGGGAATGTTCACAAGCATTACAACACAATTCCTAAGTAAAACGATACTTCTCACTACTTGACCTAGAGCTTTCACAAATTGTAATGGACACGTTAATGTACTCAATTTATATGAGCTTCGACATATTCAAAGAGCCTGATAGACGTCGAATAATATCATCCGGACTTTTAAATTCATTTAGAATAACAAGGGAGATAAATAACGCTGTTCAAGCTCACCCAAATCCCTTTTTGTTATTTATATGTGGCTTTCGGCTTGGAAGTGTTTAATTATTTACACCCACATTGTTAAAATATTGTGTGAGAATGAAAGCTTCGATTCTAAATATTGATTTCTGCCAAGTTTTTTTCACTAAGAGGCCGTCGTATATTATTCACCCTTTAAATCCCAATTAATAGATAAAAATCATCCGATAACGTGAGAGGAGCAAACAACAGCCTTAATTTGTAACAATATGGCCAACCCATCAACTAGCAAAAGGAATTGGATTTCCTGTAGCACATGTTACAGTAAATCTACCATAGTAGATCTGTGATCGGTGTAAATTACCACAATTAGAGGAATTAAACTGCTTGCTATAATTATATTTTTAAAACTCCATTAATTATGGTAATTTAAAATAATAAAGAGGCAGCCACACCAGATTAGGTTTGTTATAGCACTTGGTAGATCAAATCCGCTCCACATTTCTATAATAACTGATATCTATTTTGCAAGTATATTTACCTTTTTTTAAAAAATGCAATATATTATTTAGGAGAGGTGTAACTATTAGCAATTAGTTGTAATTCTTTCTTAAAAGACACAACTACAACTTAGTGTCCTTTTTATGAAAGAGTGTCGTTAATGCAGCTATTCAAATGCAACTCATGAAGAATGCCTACGAAGTTGCAATTTCGACGCCACATTCTATTGATCACATAATGCTAACGATAAACACAAATTAACCCATGCTAGCATGTACTATTAACAAACTCATCCTCCTAGGAAATTAAATATGGTGTGGGATTAAATTTCAACGTCAATTGTTACTTCGACGGTCTGATTTTTTATTATGATCCAGGTTTTGGCTTAATTGATGGTGTCTAATGGCTCTTTATCGTATGTGAGCTACATGTATGGTGAAGTCGAAGATGACTTCTAGGAAGGCTTTAATTTGTAGAATATGGGTTTGTTCTCAAGCTCGGTTTCGTTGCACCCTGCATTCCACACTTTTCCAAGAGAAACCTGTGGCGGCATACACACTCAATCCCGAGCGAAATAAATACATTGATTTAAGTGAATATGGTCTCCAGAAAACATACTTACAATTAAAGAATTCATTTGCTGATAACAACGAGGTGCAAACCATATTTTTATTTTATTAATATTAAAGACAACCACTCGGGCAGCAATAAAATAATTATATTTAGAAAAAAATAATAAAAAAATAACATTCTTGTAATGCTATATATAACCCGCAGCAACAAAAAATTA
>JAVDBV010084532.1:0-19499 GCA_032619315.1 Piper longum | reverse complement strand
GGGATTTAATCACCGCCGCTGGATCGCGATGCAGTGGCGGCGATTTTTGTTTATGATGGAGATGTTTAGGGTATAATGACCGGAACACAAGAATTTGCCTTCGTCTTCCCCCTCCCTCTGTTCTCACCATCCTAAATTCTTTTTGTGAAACTTCCAAGTTCTATTTACTCTCTTTTTGGCTTCAAGATTCCCACTATACAATTTGGAGTGCTAACATTGTAATACATCTTCCCCATATTATTGAGTTCTCAAATTCTTTTATAGACATCATCAAGTTATGATTCTGATAATTCCAACTTCCAAAAGAAAACCATGATCTGGTTTCGTTCTCCCACCCTTTAGACCAGCTCTACCATAAGATACTAGTGTGGGCTGCTATTGATTTTGTCCAATGGGCGGAAAGATGTTGCTTGCTTGGTTCAGATTTTAAATTTCATGGTTTGGGTTGTGGCATATATTGATAAAAATGAGGAGCATAGAAGAATGGCAACCCCCTCATGGATGCAGGAGGCATGAGACTTGATCTTCCTGCGATGGAGGCGGCTTGGAGAAGAAACAAGCTCCATGTAATTAAGAGATGTGCGTTCTTGAGGCATTTGATGGACATCTATGAGAAAACATATTAGCATAACATTGCCAGCATGGTTGTTTTACTCATCCATGTTGTAAACAGATGGGTTGTGGGTTGTGATGACGCTTTAGACGTTGGAGAAATCAGAAGTAGGTAGGGCAACAGAATAGATGAAGTTACCCATCTCAAAAATTTTGCTATCGGGCCATGTGCCAACTGCGTGAGCTCAGCATTATAAGAAGTGACATCGACAAACTCGTGATTCCTGCGCCAACTGATTTCCTTCCTCAAACTCAAAGTGCTTGAAATCAAGGAGTGTCATCGACTGGAAAAGGTTCTGTTGTGAAAATATTCTGAAAATATTTTCAGAATATTCTGTTGTGGCTGCCTCGCACATGTAGTTGGGCTGCAACACCTCCTACAGCTCAGGGAACTCGTGATTTCTAATCTTCCGGATTTTGGATGCCACATCAATTTCTGGCATGAACAAGCACTTCTGTAACATTATCTTTCTTGAAGGTTGTTGTCAACACCCGAACAAAATTGAACTACTTGCATGCAATATTTATGTTCTCTTTCAGAAGATCTTTTTGGAGTGGTCTATGCAGTTGTCTTAATCAATATGGCTACTCGTCGGTTGAAGTAGGAAGATTGTGATGTCGTCTTTTGTGGCTTCATTTTTGTAAATCTTTCCCTTTTCGCATGATATATGTAACTGAACTCAAGTTCAGTAGATGAGATATATGCTACATTACTTTCATAGATAGGGCATTTGTGACAATTAGTTCCTGAAGAATATTCAAGATCAGCAATTATATAATTTTTTGAGAAGAGATGTTCTTGTGTGATTGGAGATGATATACAACTATACATTAGTATCAAAAGTTAAGATTAATTCTTGAATAAATATTGATGATCTTTCAGGAGACTAGTTTTATGGAGAGTTCATTAACAAGTCAGGCAATAACAAGGCCTAGCCTCATATTATTCATGAGATAGAATACTTTGAAATACTATCATAGATAAGAGCTCTTAATATAAGCATATATTATTTTTGATCTACTACCTTCATTTATTATAAGTAGCAATTGTTGAATCGCCGCCTAGTATCACTGTCATTCCTCCAAAAGGCCAAGCTAGAGCAATTTACATTTTGCAAACGCAAGATATCCTTCGAAGTCTTATCTAAAGCTTCAAAATAATGTTTGTTCGTCATGACAACTTCATCCTATACAATGAGTGATGTCTTTTATAGTAAACTAATAATTTTGCTCTTCTGTTTAATGTTGTGCATAGATTGACATGTGTTAATGGTAAATGAAATATGAAGTGAGCCATTTTACCACTGATGAAAGTAAGGTTGTGATGCCTGATATGGCAACCGTCACTGCTAGTTTTCCTTCACTTCTCACTTCTCACTGCTAGATGTATGTTTGCAAATGGATCCTGATCAAAAGATTAAGATGGAATGCTTAGGTCCCGAAGCGTCATGGGCCTTATTTAAGCAAAGTGTTGGGGATAAGACTCTTAACTCTCACGACCAGATTCTAGGCTTGGCCAAAAAAGTGGCCAAAGAATGTGCAGGGTTGCCACTGACACTCACTATTATTGGCAAGGCTATGGTTTGTAAAACCAGCCCCGGAGCATGGGAAGATGCATTAAAGAGTCTTAAAAGTATCCCATCCCTGATTTCGGGGGCGGAAAAAAATTTATTTGAGTGCTTGAAGTTCAGCTATGATAATCTGGAAAACCCAGTTGAAAGGGAATGTTTCCTATTTTGTTGCATGTACCCCGAGGATAAAGAAATTGATAAAGACACATTGGTTGGAACTCGGATCGGAGAAGGATTGTTGGACGTAGGCTATGGTACTTATGAAGAAACATGCAATAGAGGGCATGGCATCATTGATACTTTGGTGGCTAAATCCTTGCTTGAGTTCCATAAAGATAAATATGTGCCTAAAGTAGTGACTGTAAAAATGCACAATGTCATATGAGACATGGGATTATGGATTGGCTCAGAGTTGAATTATTTTGTGCACACTGCTAGTTTGATTTTAAGTGTAGAAGAAATAGCCAAAGGTGGAATACTACACGATGGATTTATGTAGAGGACGCCAATGATGATATACCCCATGAATTGGATTGTCCAAACTTGTCCTCATTGCATATATGTCGTGCAACGCACTGGTTAGACATGGCTGGGATTATGAATTCCATGAACTTCAAATGTAAAGAAAAGGTCCTTATCATGAAAACTGTTTGGTTTAAATATTCACCACTTCCACAAACATTACTAATAACTCTTTTACAGAGCAAAAACTTGATGTGGAAATTATAACGCAAGTGTACGTGTCGAATCAAGTAATAAAAGTGATAAGAAAGTATCGTCCCACAAGAAATTAGTAGTAGAAATTCTCAATTACCAAAATTAATTTAATTAATTATACTTAAATGAAAACAAATTCAAAGAGTGATTTAATTATAAATTACGACTAAATTAATCTAAAATGCAATATTTAAATGATGAATTGATTTCAAGACGACAAACCTATGGTTTTCAATTTCACTTAGTGCTCTATTTGATTAAAGTTATAATTTTTACCTATGAATTGCACATTCGAATCATGAACCACAAAAATTAATTATTTATGATATCTCTTAGATTCACCATAAATTTATCACTTGCACCCAACTTATATATCTCTATGAAATTGCGTATGAAAAATAATACATTAAATTCTGCCCTTAACAGTTACCCAAGATATATGAGTATATCTCTATCTCATATGTGAATCACCTAAAATCGATGAACGAAAGTTATTTTATTCAATAACAAATATAATCTATCTATCTATAAACAAGATTAAATCTCTAAATCAATCAATAGATAATCAATCTAATAATAGTATTAACGAACAGAATAGAATAGATGATCCAAAAACACAATCACATAAATAAAAATTAATAACTTTTATTAATCCATGCACTAAGTTTCATTGAAAATCCTAGAAAAGAATTTACTCCATAAAATATTCAAATAAACTCAAGAAATTCATATGTGATATGAAAGACATCATTAATCACAAAGAAAAATAAATCAGAGTAAGAAAAACTCTTTTGGAGAAGCGTCTTCTTTTTCTGATCCGACTTCTTCGTCTTCTTTCTCTCTTTTGCACCGTCTCTCAGCCGTCAAGAGTTGTTGTTCTTTTTCTTTCATAAAACCCTGATTCAGTTTATAAATGATCCAGCCAAAGATTTTAAGTGGGGCCCACCATGCACAATACGTGGATTGCTACAGTACCGCCCGAGTTGCTACAGTACCAAAATCACAATGATTTCTCGTATTATTAATAAAAAATAATAGACTATTAAATTAATAAAACTTAAGTAAAAATAACTCGAAACATGAAAAAATCTCAATATAAAATGCACTTAATAATAACTCTTTTACAGAGTTATCAGTTACCATTTGGACATTTTGTAAGGTTGGGACATCTTGAAGTAGAATACTCAAATATGGAAGCGTTGCCCCCAAACATTGGAAATTTGACCAAGTTACTGGTGTTGATCTTGCTTGCAAACAATTATCTAATCACTCTCCCGCAACCATAAGAGGCCTTTGTGAGCTTAGAAAGCTCCAACTAAGCAAATGTGCTCAATATACCTTCAGAAGTAGGAAAATTGAAAAAACTGGAGATGGTTGATATTTACGCACCAGGTAGTCTAGAAAGGACATGCGAAGAAGGATTGTCCTAACTGAGGAAACGATGGAGCAAATATGGTGAATGGTGAATCCTAGTGAAGAGTATGATTACTATGTTTTCCTGTTTATATAGATTTGAAATCTGAATCATAGTTTGTAGATTTCGGGGCTTTATTCCATTGCACTGCTCATAGGGAATGGTTTGTAAATTATGTTCAAGGTGATTTTGGACATGTGACCATTGGTAATGGGTAGGAATGCAAAATTGTTGGTAAGGAGGCACTTCAGTTGAAGTTTCTCAATGGACAGTACTTATTTCTACAGGAGGTGAGACACACATCAGAGTTGAAAAAGAATCTTATATATGTTAGCGAGTTGGATAGTGAGGTCTATAAGGCATCATTCTAGGAAAATCAGTGGAAGATTTGCAAAGGAGCAATGATAGTGATGAAGGGTGAGAGAGTTGGAACTTTATATCTATTATTTACACATGTTGATCATGTTGTTTCTTTGGCAACTGAAAATAATGAGAAAGCAACATTGTGACATCACAGGCTTGGTCAGTTGAGTAAGAGTGGCATGAGGATTTTGCAATCCAAGGACACTTTATTGGGTATGAAGGATGCTAACTTTGATTTCTTTAAGAACCGTGTGTTTGGTATGTAGAAAAGATTAGCTTTATGAAGGATGGTAAGGAGAAGAAATCTGAAAAATATGAGTTGGTTTATACATATGTATAAGTTCCTTTTCGTGTAAAATCTTTTGGTGGTAACTATTATTTTGTGACTTTCATAGATGATTCGAGTAGGAAGACATGGATTTACACCCTCAAGAAAAAATCAGTTGTCTTTGCAATTTTCAAGGTGTGGAAGGCTCTTGTTGAAAATGAAACAAGGTTGAAATTGAAGTGTCTATTTTCTAACAATGGTGTTGAGTATTACAATAAGGAGTTTGATGATTATTGCTCTACTAGCAGGATCAGAAGGGTGAAAACTATGCCAAGCACACCACAACAGAATGGGATCTCTGATAAGATGAATAGGGCAATCGTGGAATGACCTCGAAGTATGAAACTACATGCTGGCTTACCTTTGCATCTTTGAGGAGTTGTAGATAAAGTAATTTTTCTGATCAATAGGAGTCCATCAAGTGCTTTGAGTGGTGGTATATTCAATGAGGATTGCATGTACAAGGACCGAGTAGAAGAAAAGAATGGAGAAGCTAAGGATAAATATTATATGAAACTTGATGAACTGAAGGATGGAGTGATGCCTACATTTGAGAGGAATGGAAATGATAGCTCATTTGAGACTGAAGGTGATGAGGAACCGGAGACCGATTTTGATGGTTCTAGTTCTTCATCAGAGGATGATGTTTCTCAGTTGAGGAGGAGAACTCATGTAAGGAAGTCAGTATAAAAAATGTGTTTACATTTACATCATGGTTTGTATGGTGATGTTGGAGAACCAAAATGTTTTGAAGAATCTATGAAAGATGGATTTCGTCTTTAGTGGGAGCAAGTCATGGGTGATGGGATGTCTTCTTTGGAATAGAATTAAACTTGAGAATTGATGCATCTTTCAGCCAAGAAGAAAATTCTACGGAATAAATGGGTATATAGGGTGAATCATGAGGCCAATGGGACAAAGAGATTCAAGGCTTAGATTTGTCTAACCCAAGTAAAGAACATTGGTAAGTTGTAAAACAAATTTTCAAGTATTTGAATAGTACTTCTAAGTATATTTTGTATTTTGGAGGATATAACATCGATGTGCGAAGTTATGTAGACTCGGATTAAGGTGGTGATAGAGATAATGACATTCACTGACCCCCATTGGCTTGACCATTCATCTCCTCGACCAAGAGTCTCCCGTCAGCATGCAAATTTTCCGGTGAGGACGATGAATCGACGTCGAATCCCCGGCACGCTTCTCATCACCATAGGCGATAAGATAGAAATAATATTGTTATTAAACCCTTCATTTATACATTGATCAAGTGATATGTATGTTGGTGTTGCTTCAATGTTGTGTCGGCACTGAGCAAGAGGAAGTATAAGAGTGACGGTCAGTCCTCACAGTTCATTCGGTTGTCGGGAAGGAAATGCAACGTCGACGCCAGGCCCATCCGCCTGAAAATCTGATCCTCTTTGCATATGATGTTGAAGAGATGAAACTGCGCTTGCGCCTTTATTTTCATGGATTGCAAACTTTAATATTTTAAACACTCCAAAAACCAAATAACCATGTAATTTGTTTGGAATAGAATTGGCTTGCCGCTTGCATTTGTGATTTACTAAACAAAAAATGCATGATTGATTGATTGATGTTTATTGGGGATTGATATGTTTATTTTTTGGTTTGTTGACTTTTTGATTTTAGTTGGATCTTCTCTCTTTGCTTTACCCTGCTGTGACAGAAACCATTGGTTGATGGATTGATCCCAAATTCGTTTTTGCCCTGCTGTAACCAAAAAATGCACCGTTGCATTTTGCCTACAAGGAAATGCAAATCTATGAAATGGGTATAAAAAATGCATGGGTTTGTCTGAAAAAAAAATTGACTGAAAAAAAAAGGAACATGAAAATTATGTTTCCTTGAAACTTAGCATTATAGTACACAATGCATGGGTTTGTCCATCAATAATTTTTTTACAACCTTTACTCCTCTTCACCTTCCAACTTCATTCCAAATGTTGACTTCAAACAATCCTCAACTCAGTGCAGATCCAAGATCTTGATCAGCTGTGAAACACTAGCTAGGTAAATATTGCATTTTGAAAGCTAAATGTTGAAAACTTCAAATGATGTCATAGTGTCTAATGGGGTCCTTGTGATTATAACTCATTTGCCTTGAAACTTCGCTTGGGTTTGGATGCCGAAGAAATTTCTTTAGAAATTCCTTCATACCGACTACGCGTAGTTGATGAGTAAAATAAGGGTACATTGAATGTGCACTGCAAGTTGACATAAACTAAACATTTTGGGTTTTCAACCAAGACACTTCAATCACCCACTCATGCATCTTCATCTTCTCGGTTCCCACCCAAACTAAATCTTCTCTTCATCTACATCAGTTTTCCTTTGGGTTGTTCTGGGTTGTCTCATCAGGTCTGCCTTTCTAATCCTATCTTCTTTCATGGTTTTATGCTGTCGTTAGTGCTTCTCTTAGGATCAAAATGGCATGCATAGATATAAAAAATGTTTTCCTTAGCCTTCAGCTCTTGTTTCACCTTTTCAAACCAGGATGCTTGGATTCTCTAAGAAAACGAAAAAAAATGTACGCATCATAATTACCGTGTCAATCCCAATATAGAATGTATAATCAAGAACAGTATGATTAAGGCTTCAAATAAAACTGATAATAATCAAATTCAAGTGGTGGTCAATGGATTGGATCAGCTGAAAGTGGGTGATGCTGAGACCTCTTCCTCCGATAATTAGTCCTCCCAACAATTTCTTCTTCTAATATTGGTCATTTTGTTGTCTCAACATTCATTTAGATGGTGTTTCATTCTTTTTTTTTTTCCTGATAATTAGTTGGTGTTTCAATCTTAAATAAATTGGTTATTCCAAGCGGTGCCATATCTCAGAGTAAGCTATCACATATTCTGAATTAGAAGATGGATATCGTTTGGGAGGGGTGTGAGTATCTGTGCTATGATCTCTATGAGTTGACCATGAGAAGTATTTTTGGTTTAGTGAAGAAATCATGGTGTGCCCATTTCATGTCGGATAACTGTTATAATCTAATGGAAACATCAATATCTCCAGTAATTCAGGATATTTTCTGACTTGCTTCTTCCCCTAATCAAATTGTTTAATTTGTAATCCTTAAACTTTCTCCTTTATGATTATTTATCTTCTATCTTAATGTGTGAGGCTAACATTTAGTTTATTAAGTAATTTAATTAATTATATTTAAAGAAAAATGGTGATTTCATTGTCACCCACTTATGCATCTTCATCTTCTCGGTTCCCACCAAATCTAAATCTCCTCTTCATCTACATCTGTTTTCCTTTGGGTTGTTCTGGGTTGTCTCATCTGGTCTGCCTTTCTAATCCTGTCTTCTTTCATGGTCTAATGCTGTAGTTAGTGTTTCTCTTAGCATCAAAATGCCATGCATAGATAATACAAATAAATCCATGTTTTTGTAATTTGTACTGATAGTTTTCCATTGCCTTCAACTCTTGTTTCACATTTTCAAACCAGGATGTTTGGATTCTCTAAGAAAGCGAAAAAAGATGTACGCATCATAATTACCCTGTCAATCCCAATAAAGAAAGTATAATCAACAACAGTATGATTAAGGCTTCCCATCAAACTGCTAATAATCAAATTCAAGTGGTGGTCAATGGATTGGATCAGCTGAAAGTGAGTGATGCTGAGACCTCTTCCTCAGATAATCAGTCCTCCCATCAATTTCTACTTCTAATATTGGTCATTTGGTTGTCTCAACAATCATTTAGATGGGGTATCATTCTTCTTTTTTTTTCTGATAATTAGTTGGTGTTTCAATCTTAAATAAATTGGTTATTCCATGTGGTGTCATATCTCTGAGTAAGCTATCACATATTCTTAATTAGAAGATGGCTACCGTTTGGGAAGGGTGTGATTATCTGTGCTATGATCTTTATGAGTTGACCATGAGAAGTATTTCATGTTGGATAACTGTTATAATCTAATGTAAACATCAATCTCTCCAGTAATTCAGGATATTTGCTGACTTGCTTCTTCCCCTAATCCAATTGTAAAATTTGTTATCCTTAAACTTTCTCCTTTAAGTTTATTTATCTTCTATCTTGATGTGTGAGTCTAACATTTAGTTATGATTAACTGATCGCCAGCTGAAACTTTCACTTTACTCTCCATCGTTATTTATGTCATCATATAAATTAAGACATGGGTTAATTGTCTGTTTTTCAAGTAATTCAAGTTCATGCTGCTTACCTTGTTTCTGCTTCATCTGCATCTTGCTTACCTCGCTTCTTGCCTCACATGCAACTCTCCTTTCTCCAACTGAAAGCAGGATGAAGGGATTATTCAAGAAAGATAAAAAAGAAAAAACGGAACCTTCAAATGCTCACGAGTATAGTTCGGGCTTCAACCTGATGGAAAATATTCTGAATAGACCGTATCGGCATCATCATCCTACGCTGCCAAGTATGTCGACCGCTCTTGTGGAGATGCAGGCAGTGTCCAGTCCATCTTCCTCTGCTCCAGAACTAGATGTGAATGATGTGATGATATCTAGTCTAGCCTCGGATTTTACTCAGATGCAAGTGGGCCATTCTGGATCTCGACCATCTGCCTCCACTCTTGGGCATACCATGGCCACTACTAATCCAAGTGCACTTGAGCAAAAGCCATCGAATAAGAGAGAGCACAGTCGGATTTCTTCCAGTGTCAGAATTGGGCAAGAAGAGGCTTTTAACAATGTACGTGATTGTCTTACTAAAAGTGAAGTTGGAATGGTTGGGATCCACGGGATGGGGGGCGTGGGGAAAACCACGCTCATGAAGAAGGTGTGCTATGAGTTCTTGAAACCTCGTAACTTCAAAGTTATATGGATAGTTGTTTCAAAAACAGTTAATATACAAAAAACGTTAATGAGGGAGTTGAATTTGTATTTCCATGAAGATCAAGACACCCAAGCACGTGGAATGTGCATAAACGAGGAACTCTTCAATAGCAAGGCTACTTTGTCCTTGCTATTGATGACATTTGTGAAGCCCTAGATCTTGAAGAGCTTGGAGTTGCAGGTGGATTTGAACTAGATACGTCGAGGTTCAAGATAGTTTTCACTACTCGATCGGAAGATGTATGTTTGCAAATGGATCCTGATCAAAAGATGAAGATAGAATGGTTAGGTCCCGAAGAGTCATGGGCCTTATTTAAGCAAAGTGTTGCTAACATGCGTTCAGAAGTAGGAAAATTGAAAATGTTGGAGATGGTAGATATTTCCACACCCCAGGTAGTCTACAGAGGGAACATTTTTAAGGAATGTACCGAGGTGAGAAGGCTATATCTGAAAGTTGAAGACTATAATTTTAACGACTTGCTCTATAATTTTAAAAAACTGGAAGAATTACACATAACAATCTGGCAGAACTCTGTGACATCAAAGAGCGGCCCGTTTTTTATAGAAGGTCTCAAGAGATTGACGTCTTTGAAGGTTCTCACAATGTACGGGTGCCCGATTCCCGATGGAGATGAGGTGATATTTGCCATCAGGGCCATGTGCCAACTACGTGAGCTGCGCATGACAAGATGTTCCATCGGCAAACTCGTGATTCCTGCAGCAATTGATTTCCTTCCTCAACTCGAAATGCTTGAAATCAGACAATGTCATCAATTGGAAAAGGTGCATTTTGAGAAGAGGGCCCTCCAAAGCCTTTGTATTTTGGAAATAAACGCTGGTGATTGTCTTGCAGATGTAGTTGGACTGCAACACCTCCTACAGCTCAGGGAACTCTACATTTATAATCTTATGGGCTTTGAAGATGGACTGATTACTACAACTGATGATGATAGGCATAGCTTGCTCTCTGACGTCCAAACGCACTCTGCTTCCTTTCCCAATCTCCAACGTTTGCATCTCCAATCATTGTGGGGGATGAAGCACATATGCAATGACAACGTCTCCTTCCCTTCCCTCTCCGAGTTTAGACTGCATCACTGTCCTATGTTGGATAAGCTGCCACGAGGCTTGATGAATGAAAACAAGTCGACACCGATGATCAGTGGTGAAATTGCGGGAACAGTGGAGTGGTGGGAGGGGTTGGGGTGGGAAGATGACGCCTTCAAGTCCTATCTCCTTCCACTATTTGTGGCTGTAGATGAACGGCGTTTCATGATTAATCGACGGCCAGAACCATGACATATTAAATATTTAAGCAGGTGAGTGATACGCTTCTCCCTTCTGTTTTTGCCTTTGGAGCTTTTTTAACAAAATATTTTCCGAACGTTGTGAGCTTATATTTTTGCAATAGTAGGTTTCATTTTACAGCAAGACAACATTACATTTAAAACCTAGTGATCCCCTTTTAAATGTAGAACGTTGGGTTTATCCCACATCGGTCGTAGGTGTTGTTGACTTTTATATAAAGTAATGGGAAAATATTATTCTTTAAGTTAACTTTTGGATTAAGAAATGTCCATGACACATATTTCAAATCTTTTTTTGAGGCTCAAAGGGCCCAAAAGTGGTATTAGAGCTTGGTTAGAAGCCGAAAGGGCCCAAAAAGAGCTTGGTTGGGGCCCAAAAGGACTCAAGAAGTGGTATTAGAGGCAGGCTACGATCTTGAGAGATTTGGTATTTGCCTACGCCAACACCGATTGTCGGAGTTTCCTAAGTTCCACCTGATGATTTGAGTGGGGTTTGCCATGTGGGTGCCGTCTGATTTAAATGGACACCCCAATGATGGTTTCGGGGATGCCCAATGTGTAAAGGAGAGTTGTTGCGTTTATCCTACATCGGTCGTAGAAGGTGTTAGTAGTTTGTATAAAGGCTAATGAGAAAGCTTATTTCTTGAGTTAACTTTTGGATTAAAATAGGCCCGTGACGCCTATTTCAAGTCACTTTTGGGGGCCCAAAGGGACCAACACATAATTCTTTATATTTGCACATATATCAAGTGATTTAAAAATATTTTAGAAATGTTTTTTCCTTATTAGCATCCACTTGGTCCTTATTTCAAAATTTTCTTGATTTCATTCCATCTCCAATTTTAAATTAAACACTAGTGTTCATCAATCAGGTGTCCAGGTGTGGAGTTCTGAAATAAGTAAACTGCCTATCTCTGTTATTGCCATTCTCGGTTTTTAGTATTTAGGAAACAAGAAAGGACATGTTCTCTTTCAAAAACTATGATGGTGTTTGAAATAGTGTTTAGAGAGTTGTTGATGTCATTAATTTCTTGCATGAACAAGCACTTATATAGCATTCTCATTCTCGAAGGTCATTTTCAACAACCAAACAGAAATGAAGATGCTGCTCGCAATGTCCCTGTTCTCCTTCAGAAGATCTTTTTGGAGTAGTTAATGCATTTGATCCCTTAGCACATGATACATGTCACTGAACCAAAGTTCAGCAGATGAGATATCTGCTACATTACTTACAGGCGATTCCTTTTGTGTGTGCTTTGCCTCTGAGACATTTGTGGCCATTAGTTATTGAAGAATGTTCAAAAGATCAGCAATTATATAACTTTTGGAGAAGTGATGTTCTTATAAGATTGGATATGGTGTACATTAGTGTACTTGTTGAATAAATATTGAATGATCTTTCAGATAACTAGTTTCTTTGGAGAGTTCATTAACATGTCAGGTAATACTAAGGCCTAGCTAGACGTAAAATATTCTTCTAGAACAAAACCTACTAATTCAAAGTGTTGTTTCCATTACCTTGTGTTTGTTCTGAAAAATAAAGTGTATTCTTTTGTACAGCGAAGCTTTGAATCAGATGTATTAAGACAAAGGGAGGTAATTTGGAGGACCAGACAAGAAACTAAAACAAAGGTTGGTAATTTGATCTGTGATTATTAAGTTTTGCCTACTGTTGTCACACTTTTGAAAAAAACAAACACAACTTTGTTTGAAGTAAACTTGGTAGTTGAGGATGCTTTTTGTCGGCAAATACTAGACCTAACTCACCTAACCAAAATTATAAAATGACACACAGTTGAATCGTTCCTGCCAGCCAGCCAGCCACGTAGTTGGTGAGTAAAATAACGGTACATTGTATGTGCACTGCAACTTGACATAAACTAAACGTTTATGTCACCCACTTATACATTTTCATCTTCTCCGTTCCCACCCATCTAAATCTCCTCTTCAACTACGTCAGTTTTCCTTTGGGTTCTGGGTTGTCTCATCAGGTCTGCCATTCTAATCCTCTCTTCTTTCATGGTCTTATGCTGTAGTTAGTGCTTCTCTTAGCATCAAAATGGCATTCATAGATAAACAAATAAATCCATGTTTTGGTAATTTGTACTGATAGTTTGTCTTTGCCTTCAACTCTTGTTTCAATAAGAAAAAGAAAAAAGATGGTACGCATCAGAATTACCGTCAATCCCAATATAGAAAGTATAATCAACAACTGTATCATTAAAGTGAAATAGCACAACTTTGTTTGAAGTAAACTTGGTAGTTGAGGAAGCTTCTTGGCAGCAAATAGTCAGACCTAATCAAAATTATAAAATAAACACATTTGAATTATTCCTACCACCCAACCGGTGCTGCAGTTGGTGAGTTAAATATGAAGCATGATCCCTAAACTAATGAACTCAAGTTGGATAGGTTTAGTATTCCACTAATTGATTTTTTTCAGTAAAAGAATGCCTAATATTCAATCTGTTAAGATTTAGATATGGATTAGTCTTCAAATTATTTAAATAAAATATACAAAAAAACGTTTAGTGTGAGAACGTCATTAAGGCAATTTAATATATATCTAGTCAAAATACAACATATGTTTATCAATTGTAAAGGGTTGAAATTGAATATGGAACAAATGGTAGCTAAAAGGATACATGTATTGACCACAATGTTTATTGATGTGAAAATTATAACGCAAGTCCACGTGCCGGATCAACTAATAAAAGTGATATGAAAATATCGTCCCACGAGGAATTAGTACTAGAAGTTCTCAATTACTAAAAGTAATTTAATTAATTATATTTAAATAGAAATGAATTCAAAGAGTGATTAAATTACGGATTAAGACTAAACTAATCTAATATAAAATATTCAAGTCAAATATTAATTTAAAGATGAAAAACCTAGGATTTTTAATTTTGCCTAATGCTCTTTATGATTAAAGTTAAAACTTCTACCTATGAATTTCATATTTGGATTATTACCCACTTAAATTAATTCTTCATGACAATCTCTTGATTAAACATAAACTTATCACTTGCACCCAACATCTATATTTCTATGAAATTGTGTGTGCAAAATGATACTTTAATTTTTGTTCTTAATAGTTACCAAAGACATATGATTATATCTTTATCTCACATATAAATCACCCTAAACAGATTAATAAAAGTTATTCTATTCAATGACAAATTTAATTTTTCTATCGTTAGACAAAATTAAATCTCTAGATCTAACAATATATGGTCACTTCAATGTTATCATTAAGAACAGAATAAAATAGATAATCCTAAAACACAATCACATAGATAAAAATTAATAATATTTATTAATCCATGCATTAGGTCTCATTGAAAATCTTATAAAAGAATTAACTCCATAAAATATTCGACTATACTCAAGAAATTCATGTGATATGAAAGACATCATTTAATTAAAAAGAAAAATAAATCAAAATAAATAAAAACTATTTTTGGGAAAGTGCCTTCTTCTAATCCAACTTTGAACGCATTTGTTGGTGTTAAAAGATCAAATCTCACACACTGCCCGCGGGGAAACGTGACACATTTGTTGGTGTTAAAGTTGGTGGATAACAAGATTCTAACTTGGCTTCCAGCAACTGTAGGACAGCTCGTTGAGCTCAGAAAATCTTACATATTCAACTCAGACATAACAACCTTGAACTCAGAACTTGAAAATTTAAGAAATCTTGAGATACTTGTCATTGATAAAGAAGTTGGGTCGTTGAGCAAATTAGAGGAGCTAGGCACGATAATTTCAAGGTTCAAGAGAGTTGTTGAAAGCACCTACATTGATGAAGAAGTGATTGAGGAAGTTGAGATAGTAACAGGTCTGGAGCAATTGTCATCATTGAGAAATCTGAGGATGGACAAGTGGCCTATTGATAAATTCATGATGCCTCATTCTGCAAGGTCATGTCTGTTTCATCTTAACGAACTTCGTATCAGCAGCTGCAATAGACAAGAAACAATCCAATTTGATGAGAAACACCTCCAAAGTCTTTGCTACTTGAGCATTTATTCTCACGTGATCGGGCTACAACATCTACAACGTCTCCAGCAACTTTGGATTTGTTATTGTCCTAATCTGGAAGGAGACCATGGAAGCTTGCTATCCGATGCACCCCCTGTTTGCTTTCCACAACTCAAATCATTAGAACTCGATTATTTGAAGATAAGAAGCATTTGTAGTGACAACATCTCCTTTCCTTCCCTCTTGAAGTTCACTTTACGCGATAGTTTATGCTTAAAGAAGCTGCCACGAGGTCTCATGAACAAAAACAAGCCATTGGAGGGTCAGATTCAAGGAACTGAGATGTGGTGCGAAGCAATTCGGTGGCAAGACGATGAATTCAAGTCCTATCTCTCCTCACTATTTCAAGAAAAGCCATGATGATACAATCTTAATCTTTTCCCAAAGCCCGGTCTCTTACTGAGTGAGTTATTATATGCATTCTCTCCATTTGCATTTTGGCATTGCATCTTCTTTTGAATTTTAACAGGATCAAAGATTATTTTCTCCATTCTTTTATTCCATCATTTGCATTTAAAACAGTATGATCGAGTTTAACTGGTTGTAATTTTTGATTTGTGAGTGAAGGTATTTCTCAGTATGATTTGTGAGGCTTCTATTCACTCTTCCTGCATTGCTGCTTCTTGTAATTGTCTACTGACTGTTGTGAAAATATGAATTTTGTTCTACATGACTCCGTTCTTGCACTTCTTTACCATCGGAACTTGTGAATGTTTTTACCTTGCTGATGCTTGTAATGAATCATCCACTTACGATAGGCTATGAGTCAAGATAAACATTTTGGAGGACTTGAGGTTGCCATGGGGGAGGTCTGAGTTTGGTGGAGGTAGGCCAGCCCTCTTGCAATTCCTCTTAATATCTTTACGCGTTAGGGCATCGACATCAATGGTGACAGCAAGACCCATGTCGCTTAGGCGAAGCCCTGTGACAAGGCCTTGGAAGCAGACCAACCCGGCCCAATCCAATTCTCCTGTCCCCCCCTCGTACGGCCCCGGGCTGCCCGTCAACGACGCAAGGGAGGTGGCATTGGTGAAGGACTTATTGAGCTGAATCAAGGCATCCATTCGATAAAGCCGCCTCCATGGCAAAATGTGGCCACAGCAAAGGCCAAAAGACGACGAGGGTGGAAGAGAAGACGAAGATGACGGAGAAGGGATATGCCTTGTCGGGCGGCTGGAGATCAGAGGAGGAGGAGGTTGAAGGGGATGCGTGTCAGTTGAGGTGTTGGGTTTGATTGGGAGAAGGGGGGGGGGGGGGGTGGAGGAAGAAAGGACGTAAAAATCGGAGGTTGGTGCTTGTTTGATATGGTCAACAGTTTCAAACTGTTTTCTGCTTTGTTTTCTGTTGCGGGTGGTTTAGCTCTGTTAATTGTATAAGTCTTGAGTGTATGAGAATACAATTAGACATTTGAGCAAATTTTCTAAACCAAGGCTATGTTTCTGGATTGATCACAAGCAATTGTTTGATTCCCTTCGATGGAATAACAAATCTTTTGTGTAGACTTCTATCACCTATATTCAAACTCCTTACATTTTTTTTATTTTTGCAATCTGGTATGTATGCCAAAAGTAATATATAAATAACCTCAACACAGAAATTGATCAATCAAATGACAAAAAATAGATTAAAGCAATATTTTGAACGATTTTTGACATGGAAACAATCTTTCACCCCGTGGCAACTCGAACCGGCAGATGGGGCAGAACCGGTTCCGGTTCGACCATGGATATGAGCACTCTACATGGAATTCATGGGAGCAACGTCCACCAGCACCTCTTGGCACACCACACATGCCTTCGTCTTTGCACCGCCTCCCACCGCCCTCCTCCGCCTTGTACTGCCCCACTTTAAGAGCATCGATGACTTCCTTCGACGTCGGAGCCGCCCCAAAGCATCCCCTCTATAATTCTCCTCCGTTGATGCGCCATTAATATGACCACCGCCGCCGAAAAGCATTAATATTAATCCGTTCACATTCGACATCAAGGACAACTTAATTATATGTTTATTTCATCAATATCTTTTATTTACTTTGTTTAATTTAACTTAATTATCTATTTCAGTTCTTGATGGCAATGTTTACCAGAAGAAATATTCTCTTTTTTTTAAAAAAAAACAGTCATTTTTAATTAATGAACATGTGAAAAGATGTTCAATTCTGAAGTTTTGGAGTTTTAAAACAAATTTAATAAAATGAGTTTTAATGTCTGTTAATTGTCTAGTGACTGTTATGAAAATATGAATTTTGTTGTTGATGTCTGTGTTCTTGCACTTCTTTACCATCAGAACTTGTGAATGCTTTTACTTTGCTGATGCTTATAATGAATCATTCCTTCTCGAAATGCTTAAGCTTTTAGGTGTAAGTGGTAAATTCAATAATATGGCTAACAAAATGATCTGCACTTTCCGATAAATTTTAGGTCTATAAATTTTTGCAGCTCGTTGTCTTTGTCCATGGTTATATTCCCAAAAAGGACGAGTAAAACCAATAATTAGTACGCAGTAGAAGTTAAATTAAATCAAACTCTCATATCGCTGATCAACACGTGTCAATTTAGGTTGAATGTAAAATTTGCCTACCTAGCATTTATGTTTCAAGTTGAAAAAGAAAATTATGTTTGGAGTAGGATTTGAAGTAGGAGAGTTCCTAACTACATATAACGTTTTTTTTCGGTTTCTTAAAGTGGTTAATTCTAACCTTACAATAATTTTATGAGATTATTAATACTTATTTGATTTAAAATCTATTATTATTATTATTATGAAAGTTTTGGAGTATAATTCTACCGAAATTACAAATTTAAATAATATTGATAAATTTTAATGTATCAACCTAGTACATTTAAGTCTTTGTGTTTTTTTTTTTCCATTATCATTATGTTTGAGTCTTTCCCGAGTTATGGTTGATTATCACAATAGCTAATACAAGCCTATTAACACTAATTGCTTAATTTAATATATTTATTAATAATTACTATTATTATTAAAAAAACTTCAAAATATAATTCTATCTAAATTAATAATTCTAAAAAATTGGTAACTTTTAATTATAAGTTTATAATCGTATTAATGGAATTAGAGTTTGTTATTTGATAATACATACTTAATTTAGGGTTTTTATTTATTTACTAATTTATTATTATTTATTGTTAGAAAAAATTAGAGTATAATTTTATTCAAATAAAATTTTTAAAAATTGATATATTATATTTAATTATTAATTTTTTTACTTAAAAGAAATTTTTTATTTATTAATACCAACTACTCAATAAATATTATTACTTTTATCACCATTGTATTTTAAAAAGAGATCTTTTTGTTAAAGTCAAATGGATATTGATTCTGTATTTAAAATAATAACTAATAATATTTTTGAATTAATCTTATATATTATTAACTTGTCGCTTGCCCCTTAATGGGTGACATTAGATTGTTTTAGTTATTTATAATTATTATATTTGTAATTTCTCATGATTAAAATCAATTTAAAATATATATACTAAAATTAATTTTTTTTAGAAAGGTATAATCTTAATTATAATAGAAAAAATAATGTTTTTACAAATAACAAATGAAGGATAATATTCTAAAAATAATTAGAGGACTAAACAAAAGTTAAATTTTTTTACATAAACGTTCGATCCTAGTTACAATGTTAGAAAAGTAATATTTTTATGAATATGAAATAAATGGTAATATTGTAAAAATAATTAGAGAACATATAGTAAAATTAAAATTATTTATATAAAAGTCCAATCATAATCACAATACTAAAATATTAATATTTTATTATAAAAATAATTAAAGGACACGTGAAAGTACCTTAATGAAAAAAGTGATACTGTAAAAATAATTAGAGGAGATATACTATATAAAAGTTTGATCATAATTATAATAAAAAAATAATATTTTATTGTAAAATATGCAGAGGACACGAAGTCTGATCCTAATTAATATAAATAAAACATAAGCTACTCTTTTTTTTTGGAAAAGATACAAATCTATGATTTGTTTTTCTTTTTTTGAAAAATCTAATTACTATATTTTGGTGATAAGAGTTGGTTGATATAATAAGAGTTGCTTTCAAGCCATGACCCTCCCCTACACGTACGCGAAGACAACACATCCTCCTCCTCCTTCGGATTGAGTGGTCGGAGTTAGAGCGTGACCATGGCGGCGACGGCGGCGGCGGTCCCCTGCTCCTTGTGCTCCTCCACCCACCCGGCGGCCGTCCCCTTCCAAAGCCTGCACCTCCGCCTTCCTCCACGTCTCCACCGGCTACGCTTCTTCC
>JAVDBV010084528.1:0-12968 GCA_032619315.1 Piper longum | reverse complement strand
TAAACCTCCACGTTCTCCGGGTGTGAGGAACTCAAACGCGAAGTTGTCAGGATCCCTTGGGAATGGAATAGTCCGCTGGCACTAATCCAGAGCCCGCTTTGACTGTCACGGCATCCTCTGCATGGTACGTGCAGTCGATTTCTCCGTCTCTGATCTCACTGAAAACTCGATAAAAATATATATGGGCCAGGGAAGGGATTTATAAAATATGCCTGAAGGCAACTCGATAAAAATATATATGGGCCAGGGAAGGGATTTACTAATGCCCGATAATTAAATGATGCATCACACTAGCTAATTATCACACACGATGCAATCATCATCAATTAACAATTAGATAATCATAATTGTAAACAATTCTAACTATCCTATTCATACCAATTTTATTATGTACTTCTAATTTACATCGTGGTCACTTATCATGCTCAGCTAAATTTACTTCATTAGATCACTTAATCTTCATTCACAATTCCTCAAACTCTCTCACTTATCATCTCTTTCGTAATTAGAGTTTAATCACATCAACATCAATTAATTAATCATATCATGTTGTACTAACACTCATCAATTATAATCAATCAAATTAGGAAAAGTGGTAATTATACCTTGCGTTGTCGACAATCGGCGACGGCTAGGGTTTCGACGTGCGTGCACCTCGAACCTCGAATTTAACGCTCGACAGTGTCCGAAGCTCGATCGGCTTCGACTAGATGAACTCGGTGGAAGATCCGGTGAATTCCAGCGAATTCCACCAATTCCGATTTTCCGACGAGTTCCGGTGGTTTTCGGGCGGGTTCAGCGATTTTTCGGCGACTTTCCATCGATTTTTCGCCGAGAGTCGCCGGCGGCGTCTATCGGCCGGATAGGGGCCGTATAGGGTACCATTGGAACCGTTTTGACGAGCCCGACACATATGCGGTGTTGGCGTGGCCGACGAAGGCGGCGGCTTGCCGGAAAAATAATAAAACAGGGTCGCGGCTATGGGTGGCTAAATCCGGTCGGTGAGGGCGGAGATGGGCGGCACTCTGGTCGGGGAAGGTTGCTGGGGGGTTGAGGACGTTGAGCCGGCCATTGGACGACGACAGCGATAGTCGCCGGTGCCGGAATCGGCGACACGAACGCTCGCGGACATGACCCTAGCCGCGGCGGTTCCAGTGTCGCGGCGGCCAGATGAGGGCCGGGGCTGGTCGGGGCAGCATGGCGACGCCGTCGTGGGAGAGGGTGGCATCGGTCGGTGGCCCGGCGGCGCCGACAGCGACGACGAAGACTGCAAATAGGGAGGCGACGCTAGGGTTTGGAAAAAAATGGGTGTCGATGGTTAAAAAAACTAGTTCAATGGCAAACTTGTAAATAATACCTGACTCGACTCCATATCGAATCAAGATAATTATTTACTCGTAATGAGATCTAATAAAAATTCAAAAAAAATAAGAAAAATTCCCTAAAATAGTATAATATCACAATATCTAAATAATATGCTCTATACTATCAACCCGCCGGAACTACCCGTAACGTGTCCTAACGCGGTAAACGGCCTAAAACTATTTCTACGAACAAGCTGTATAATAATAAAAACTATACTCCATATTCTAATATATTCTGATAACTCATTCTTTTCTGCTGTATTCATGACGTTATCATCATATACTTGGGTACACATGACCCCTCATGGCTCTCACACGCGACCGGCATCAACTCAGCACATATGTTCTGAAACATACTCGACTTGAAAATAACGGTCGAACCGACCGGTTCTAAATATAAAACCCTAACTCGAATCGTGGGTTTTACACCGAGTCACCCAAAAATTGCTCTGAGTAAGTCAAATTACATAAATCAAAATACTTGTAAAGATTGGCACCTTTTTTTTTTTTGGCAAAATAATGGCTGCTATATTATATACATTTCAATGTAAATTTATGCAACAAAAGAACAGCTCAACCTTTATTTGCACCCTTAAACTTTACTATGGCTGGAGTAAGATAATTTGTACTCGCAGCAGTATTCGTTTATAACTACCCCCAAATGGGATTTTAGAGATTCACATATCACAACACAAGGAAAACACCAGAAAGGGAAAAGAAATAAAAACAACTCAAAACCCATTATATCATACATAATCAAAGTTCCTATAATTTTCCAGGGGATAATGCACGTTGTTGTAACCTCTCTCTTTTCCTGTTTGAACCACCCTTGTCGACTGGTGAGGAGGTTTTACTACCTGTACCTTCCGCTAAACGTTTCATCACTGAAGAATGATTGTCAATAAAGTTTAGTTGATGGTGATAATCAGAACAGATGAAAATTAGTATCATTTTAAAAGTTAACAGTCAAGATTATGAAGATAAACAAGACAGATGAACATGAGTATCATTTAAACAGTTTTACAGTCGAGATTACGAAGATTTCAACGTGAAAAAAATAATCTGTAATTCAAATCCATATGTCAGTTGGATTAAGTCCATCTATATGTTATTTACTGTGGAACAAAAGTTTTATACTGGAGAAAGATTAGATTGACACCTCAAGTTTAAGTTAAAAGTTTAAATACCAAGAAAGTTATAATCAAGTTTATAAAGATTTCAACATGAAAAAAATAATCTGTAATTCAAATCCATATGTCAGTTAGTTGGATTAAGTCCATCTATATGTTATTTACTGGGAAACAAAAGTTTTATACTGGAGAAAGATAGATTGACACCTCAAGTTTAAGTTAAAAGTTTAAATACCAAGAAAGTTGTAATCAATTTTATAAAGATTTCAACATGAAAAAAATAATCTGTAATTCAAATCCATACGTCAGTTAGTTGGATTATGTCCATCTATATGTCAGTTAGTTAGTTGGAATAAGTCTATCTATATGTTATTTACTGGGAAACAGAAGTTTTATCCTGGAGAAAGATAGATTGGCACTTCATGTTCAAGTTAAAAGTTTAAATACCAAGAAAGTTATAATCAAGTTTAAAAAGATTTCAACATGAAAAAAAGTAATCTGTGGTACTAATCTGTAAGCCATATATAGTTGGAATAAGTCCATCCATAAAGTTTTCACTGGGAATGAAGGTTCTTCTAAACCGAAGAAAGATAAATTAGCACCTCAACTTAAAGTTAAAAGTTTTAAAATCAAGAATGTTTAGTTCTGAGTGGTATAGATGATGTTAGGCGTGAAAGACAATCAATAAAGGTGAATGCCTCAAGTATAAGTTAAAAGTTTTGATATCCAGGCTACAAAAATTTCAAAATTGATTTGTGATTCAAAATCCGTATGTCAGCAGGAAAATAAGCCTTTCTGTTGTCAGTTTGGAGTAAGGTATAATGATTCATAGTGAAGCCATGGAAAGAGATTTCAAAGAGAATAAAATGAACTAGTGTTCAAAATCTCTATGTTAATCTAGTTGGAAAAAGGTGATGATGCTAATTGCAAAATTCAGTGGAAAGCAGTAAAATAAAACACACCTCTTTCTCTTTCAAGCTCCTGGTCTAGCTCCTCTTTCCATTTTTTCTGCCTCTCTGAGAAGATTGCACTGCTAATTTTCACAAAAGCACTAAATATCAAATGAATTTCATCCACAAAAATGATCCAAAATTATAAATAATGTCGAGAAGTTCTCATGAACCTTGGACTGTTCTGATCTGGCTGCTGTTCGCTGACTTGAGGGATAGGTAATTCTTTCAAAACAGAATTACTTGTTGCACTATTGTTAAATAAACGCTGACTGACAAAACTAGCAGGGCTACCACCAGATGCATCAGTCACAACAGTAGGGGAAGTTTTACTCGTCCTGTTTGGTGACTTGCTTTTGGGGGGCAGGTTTGAGCTGCTTGCGATACCATTATTATCTACTGCGATCCTTTCAGAAGCTGGAGTAGAAAAACCCCTGTAGAATTCTTCAAACAATGGAGATTGCAACTTTTTCAATTCAGCTGCCTGACAATCAGATAATTAACGACAACATTATAAGTCAGTAAAAATTGTGCCAAGACAAAGTGTAAAACAAGATAACAGAACCATTTACCACCTTCTCATCTAGGAATTCTTTGATCTTCAGCTCTGTTACTTCCTCATCATCCTCACGAACCTGACTGCAAGGACATGTAAATTCTTTTTCCTCTTTCTCAGACGTTCCACAGAAGTCCCGCTGAGGCCTCTCATCAAATGCCCAAGCATCCATGGGCGCTGACACCGGGTTAAAATTCTGCAACAAACAGAATATTTGTGGCATAGTTACTTGAGAACTATTCATTACCCATAACTACAAATGTTCATGGTAAATCCTGTAATGTAGTTGCAGATAGAAAAAAGAAAAAGTAATAAGGAATGGTAACCATGCAGCAATCACTATTGTTATAAACAGTAAATGTATAATACCTCTGTGAGGAGGTCTAACTTTTGGTCACCCTTGAACAATGGTCCTTCGTCAAAGTCGTCATCAAGACGACACATGTCGTCTGAAGTGTTTGTGGCCCACATATTTTCCATGCTGCGAAGCTTTTCCGGATATACAGTTGAACAGCGTACACTGTCATTATTCCGTAGATCTGCGCTTTGCTTAAGTCTGAAGTAAAAGGTTACTGGTCAACAACGGTCGTCGATGTTTCATTTGACAATACTAAAAAATGGTAGAAACATACAATCTTCTGGAATGACCAACCGTCGGTGAATTTGACTTTCCGTGGGTAAGTTCAGTGTGGCTCTAAAAACAGAGACAGGTGTGAGGGAGAGCTCAAGTACCCAAAAAGAATTGAACCAAAAGAAGTTTAAGTTACTGAAGACTCCAAAGGATCACCAAGAAGCTTACCAGAGTACAGGTTCGGTAAATTGGATGAGTCTTTTTACATTTCCTTATTACAAATGGATGCTGTAAAAGATCAAAGTATTTAGTCTAGGAATCACCAAATTAAACAAAAATAAAAAATAAAAATAACTGCTAGGTTACAGTAGGTGTTCCTTACTTTACGATGATAATCTATACATTTACAATTCTCATTAACTCACCTGTAGCAAATCAGAAGCCGATGACCGCAAATTTGGCTCCCTGTAAAAGTTATCTGTCAGCTAAAAAAGACAAAAAGAAATACATCCGCTAGCATGATCACACCAAACCCTTGCAAATTAAAAAATAAGACATGTTTCTAAGGAAAAAACTTCAACAATTCATATGCCTTCATAATTGTGTGGGCAGAGAAACCAAGGTGTTGCAGGTGGTAAACTCATTCAAGCATTAACTTCCTAGCGTAAAGTAAATTATAATATAGAAAATATACAGGGAGATCAACATACTTCTGCAAACATTTCAATAAAAAATCCTTTGCCTCCGAAGAAAGATGATCCGGAATTGGAGGATGAGATTTAGTTGTTCCAATATGAAATAAGGCTGCGACCTGAGAAGTGAATGAAAATTGAGAGTTCAATTCAATAATAGAACATTTGTTAAATCCCTCTTGGTTTGAGAAGTGAATGATTCATACAAAACATTTGTTAAATACCTCTTGGTATTGTTGGCTCCAAGGAGGCTTTCCAGTTGCCATCTCTATGACAGTGCAGCCAACGCTCCATATATCAGCTGAGCTGAAAATTTATAGATAATCAAAGCACATCATTCAGAATTTTAAGTAATCAAAATAAAACAGGTACAATTCAGATGAGAATAAAACAATAAAAAAATTATATCATAGAATTGGTCCTTACAATGTATGGCCAGTTTGAAGAATTACTTCTGGAGCCATCCAGTATGGAGTTCCCTTCATCGACTTGGCTCCTGATACAGTTGCCTGCAACAATTTAGAGACCATTGCTGAATATTTCTGATGCTAAAATGGAGAAATATAAAGAAAGTACCAATCAAATATTTTACAGAAGGAAAGAAAAATAATGTCACCAGTTCTACAACTTGCTTGGACGCACCAAAGTCTGCAAGTTTTATGCGCCCATTCTTATCGACCAGGATATTTGCTCCCTGATTTGGGCCAGCTCAACCGGTTAGTTATAATTTAAGAACAACAGCAAGCGTCTAACTTGGTCTTAAACAAAGTTCAATAAGGGAGGAAATGGGGAACAAAAGATGGCACAGGTAATATTTGATCTACAGTTTGCACTAACCTTAATGTCCCTGTGCATAATTCCATTAGAGTGAAGATACTCGAGCCCTTCTAACAACTGTTTTGTATACGTTCTTATTACCTATTGAACAATATAAATACCATTCATTTTCCCATAGAAAAAAAATGAATTCATATTGACGAAGACATACGTGGGAAAAATAAAAGAAGAAGAAGAAGAAGAAAAAGCTTACTTCTTCAGTAAATGAACCAAACTTTCCAAGAAGTGAAGAAATTGATCCACCAGGGACAAATTCCAAAAGAATATTTAACGTTTCATCCTCCCTTGCAGTTCCCAAGTACCTCTGTCCAGCAATACCCAAACAAGTTACAGATTTGCAAAGATGAGATGTTTTCATGAGAGTGAATATGAAAATAAGAGGTAGGTAAAGCTATGTTTTCACAAGACTCACAACTATGTTTGGATGAGACAAGTTTTTTAGAAGTTTGACTTCTTCCTCCAGCTCACGAATATGAGTCTGCATTTACAAAGTGAAGTAACAAGTCACATATCAATCGAGATAGCTAGTTACAACACGAAAGAATCTATGAATGGTCAATCACAGAGCTGCTCTGGAACAAAATGATCACAAAAGAAGTAAGCCTTTTTCTTCTTGCTTCATAACAGGATTATTAAATTATCAATCGCAATTCAAAACACCCAAAAAAAAAATCAATCTTTAGATCTCTAATTCTAAAACTGCAATTGAGATTATGATAACAGAGCCTAAACAAAACAAACAAACAAATTTAATGCTTGCCTGCACTTTGTCCTTTGAACCAGGTGAAATTGAGACCTAAATCCACAATAACATGATCAAATCCACAATAAAATTAGCTAAACAAGAAGAACTGTAATTAACCTAACGATCAAATCATCTGGTAGAGACCTGCTTGATGGCGAGCAGCTCGCCGGAGTCCAAATCCATACCCATATAGACCCGGCCGTACGCCCCGCAGCCGATCATCTCCCCACGGCGCCACCGTATCTCGCGAACTACGTCCTCCTCCTTCGAAACGAGAGGAGCCTTCATCGCCGGCGCCGGCAGACCCGGCCGGGCCCTGGCCAGCAACCCGGCCCTCGACTTCCTCAGGCAAGATCCGATCTTTTCCGCGAGGCCCGACCCCCCAACGCCCCGGAGGTCATCCCCGCTCATCACCAGCGACCTCCGCAACGAACCCAGGAACTCCTGCATCTCGCGGCTCCGGAGTCGGTTCGAGTCGGGGAAACTTCGGGTTCGAATCAAAGAAGCGATTTAGGTACCTAGCGAAGCCGGGGAATCGACATGCGACGGCGAGGAGTGGTGGCGCGGCTGCGGCGGAGGTTGTCGTCGGTGGTGGTGGTGGATTCGGGGGCGGAAGAAGGATGGCGAAGGGTTTCTCGGTTTTCCTTTTTCAAACTCTTTTTCCTGCATTCCAACATTGCCCCTAGTGACCGTTGGGGCGGTGCTCCTACTTAGTGCGAGTGGGGCCCGCAGTTTTTTTAATAATAATAATATTAGTAATTTTATATTGAAAGTTTCCTCTCTTTTTTTAACATGTTTAATAATAATAATAATAATGTTCATGCAACCATACATGCATAATATAAGAAATATAAGGTAATAATGAATTATAATCAATTTAAAAAGACAAATTTATAAAAATAATAATATTTTTTTTGTAAGTATAAACATTAATCAACGTCTAGAAAAAAAAAATGTGAAAGGTTGTTTAACCTACAAATGTATACCCGGTTCTAGGAGGAGATAGAGCGGGCATATTTGCTTATTATTTAGAATCTTTTTTAATGTAGCCCCATATTATATATAGAGGGTTTTTGGATTGTATTGGTTTGTGCAAATCTAACTTTATTTTTTTAAGTGCATAAAGTAAAAAAAAAAAAAGTAATAGACACATAGAACCTTAACTATGAAGAGAATATTTCCAAAACTATGTTTATCTTGTTTTAAGATAAACTAATAGAGAACCTTAACTAAAGAAAGATATATTGGGTAGAGATTCCTATTCTGGGGAGGAGTACTATGTTATTTATTTATTAATAAATAAGAGGAAAATTTTAGCCACTCCCCTTTTGTTGCGCCCCAATTTGATTGAACCACTTAGAGCCTTTGTAAACTTTTACTAACCATTTCTACAAACATAAAACTTAACTTTGTTTCTCAAGAGTACAATATAGAAAAAGAATCTGATTAAGTTCATAATAGAATTCAATTGGCAAAACATAAAAACCACATGTATATTCAAAAATTAGTAAACACATAATGTGAAACTTAGTTGGCATAACCTGAAAAACCCTAATATGCGAAATTCTATCTTCCATAATATATTAACTAAGTTCCGTGTACATAATTAATAACTCTTATGAAAGAGGACTGACCCAACCCAAAATATCCAGGAACTAAAAAACTCAATAAGGATTTATTGTGAAACTTAGATAGTGTAACCTGAAAACCCACATACACAAAATTGTATCTTCTATCATATATTATTAGAATTTGTCTACACAATTAGTTGGCTCTTATGACACCCGACGGACACAACCCGAAACATCCACGAACTCGAAAACCCAGTAAGGACCTATAGTGAAACTTAGTTTGTGTAACATGAAAAACCCACAACACAAATTATATCTTTCATCATATATTAAGTAGGTTTTGTGTACACAGTGGCTTTTATGAAACCCAATGGTACAACCCAAAAGCCCTAGCCCATATAGAAACTTAGTTGGTGTAAGTCAAAAATCCCACATGCACAAAATTATATCTTTCATCATATATTAACTAGGTTCTATGTATACAATTAGTGGCTCCTATGAAACCCGACTAGCATAACCCAAAAAACCTATAGTAGGGACCTATAGTGAAACTCGGTTGGCATAACCCGAACAAATTTGCATGCACAAAATTGTATCTATCAACATGTGTTAACTAGTTTCTATGTACACAATTAGTAGCCCATGTGAAACCCGACTGACATGACCTAGAAAATTTAAGAACTTAAAATCGAATTTGTGGTGATTGGGGTAGTTGGATGACATGTAGAAGATGATTACGATACAGCCGAGGTCAACCAAGTTGTCCATTTTCAACGTAGTTGCTAGAAAAGAAAGGAGGAGGAAGAAACAAGTGGTCGATGATCTTAATGGGTTATAGGTATCTTTTTACTATGATGGATTTTATATGTACAAGTGAGTCCGAGTTTTACAATGGGTGTTTACGAGGTTTTTGACTATACTTGTGTTTTTTATGTTGTGTCAACCGGATTCTATTGTAAGGTTAAACAAGTTCTTTTTCTATACAAGATTCTTTAGAAACAGAGTTAAGTTTTTTGTTTGTGGAGATTGTGAAGGGAAATCCATGTAGACGCTAAGTGGCCCAATCAAAATGGGGCACAAAGGAAAAGTAAAAAAAATAGGTGTAGGTAAAAATTTTCCATAAATAAGGCTTCCTATATGATAACTCTGTAAAAGAGTTATTATTCTGTGCATTTCATGTTGAATTTTGTCATGTTTCGAATTATTTTTACTTAAGTTTTATTAGTTTAAGAGTCTATTATTTATTATTAATAACGTAAGAAATTATTTTGATTTTGGTGTAAAAAGTGCTAATTAATGTTGTTCTATCAAGGTATAAGAGTTTAGAGACGATCCAGAATGAAATTGGGAGAGAAATCGGGCGAAAAAGAAAATTTTGGATGGACGGCAGTGTAGCAACTCGGGGCCGGTTACTGTTCATCAGCCCCGTCACTGTTTAACCCGGTCGCTACAGTAACAGCGACCCGGGTACTATAGCGACCCGGGTCTTGTTGTATGGTGGGCCCCACTTGAAATCTTTGGCTGGATTATTTATAAAATAAATCAGGGTTTTATAGAAGGGAGAACAACAGAATTAGACGGCAGGAAGCGATGGCTCGAAAGACAGGGAGAGTAACGACGAAGGAATTGGATTAGAAGACGAATTAGCTTTATCCAAAAGAGTTTTTCTTTATTCTGATTTATTTTTCTTTGTGATTAATGATGTCTTCCATATCACTTATGAATTTCTTGTGTTTATTTGAATATTCTATGGAGTAAATTCTTTTCTAGGATTTTCAATGAAACTTAGTGCATGGATTAATAAAGGTTATTAATTTTTATTGATGTGATTGTGTTTTTGGATCATCTATTTTATTCTATTCGTTAATGCTATCATTAGATTGGTCACCTATTGATTGATTTAGAGATTTAATCTTATCTAGAGATAGAAAAATTAGATTTGTCATTGAATAAAATAGCCTTTGTTCATCTATTTTGGGTGATTTACACATGAGATAGAGATATACTTATATTTCTTGGGTAACTGTTAAGGGCAGAACTTAATGTATCATTTTGCATACACAATTTCATATAGATATAGAAATTGGGTGCGATTGATAAGTTTATGGTGAATCTAAGAGATGTCATAAATAATTAATTCTCGTGGTTAATAATTCGAATATGCAATTCATAGGTAAAAATTATAACTTTAATCATATAGAGCACTAAGTGAAATTGAAAATCCTAAGTTTGTCGTCTTGAAGTCAAATTTATCATTTAAATATTGCATGTTACATTAATTTAGTCGTAATTTATAATTAAATCACTCTTTGAATTTGTTTTCATTTAAGTATAATTAATTAAATTAGTTTTGGTAATTCAGAATTTCTATTACTAATTCCTCGTGGGACGATACTTTCTTATCACTGTTATTACTTGATTCGACACGTACACTTGCGTTATAAATTCCACATCACCATATGTTATACACCATGGTTTTTCTAGGTAAAAGTTCAAAAATTTTGAGTTCTTTCTTATGGTTTTTATAATAAGAATCTATAGGATTTAAATTGTGAAATACTGAGTTTTCTCTAAATGACATCCAAAATCGAATCATCTTGTGAAGTAGCATTCAATAAATTTAATCCTATTCTATTGCATAGGTAAACATACCTTAATTATATATTATTTTCAGAAACAAAGAGCTATCATGGTTTTGTGATAAGAGTGCATTTACCTCATGATCAAATCAGAAAGGAGATATAATCAAGAACCACCACACAAGATTCCATATTATAGTTTCAAAGTTAACGTGAAAGTTTGCAAATTAATTCCCAATTAGCAATGAAAATAAGCGTAAAATTGATTGAAATGAAAAATATTTCCCAATTATGAAGGGTGTTCATCAACTATTCAAATGTGAACCACAAATCACGGAGATGATTGATGCATAGTAGCTGGCTTCTTCAGCGGTGAGGCTCATTGCTCCGAGTTCTCTAGAGGGGTGCTAATAGCTCGATTAAACTTGAATTTGTTTTATGTTTGACTTGATATGGTTCGAATCAAAGTTTAATTTGAGCTTGAATCGAGCAAGCACGAATGCATATCGAGTTTGTTCGATTTGACTTGAAGCTTGATATTATATGATTAAGCACATAGGATTTAATTAAGATGCTCTAATTGTGGAAAAGCCCCTCCCATATAATTATAAATGTATAGCCTTACAAGTTGAAGAGGTATTGGCATGGTATTGGATGTACACCTTCCAAGATGCCAATACCCACCTCATAACCGCTCTCCTCGGCGTTGGAATTCCAACGTAACTCTAGCATCACAAGTGAGGTCTTTTCTTAGATACAAATACTTATTAAGGTAAGATCTTATACATTAGTGATGATGATTTATATATTTTAAACTAAAATTAACCACTTTAAAGTAATGACTTAGACCGATCATATTGTACTGAGGCCGGGTTGTTACAAATGACATAAGAGCTGATCTAGGATAATATTGGATGGTAAGATAAACTAGATGCATGTGCGCGATGCTCACAGGCAAAAGAAAGGAATGTCAATGACATAATTTCCTAAGGTGGGTGAATACGTATTATTTCATATAATTTTAATTTATATCTAAAGGTGTACATTGGTTATACAAAATATTAAAATTCAAATAAGAAAATATAATATTAAAAATACATATAAAATCTTTATTATGTAATTTGTTTTTAATTTGTGTAAGATTTTAAATATTTAAATGTAATGAATCAATCTTTAAGAATTTTCCATTCAAGTAGAACTATATTCTAGAGTTTTCCTACCAATAGATAATAATAAATAAATGAATAAAATCATAAATAAAATAAGCATTTTTTTCTGATTTAGAATTTAAAATACATAAAAATCGTTATGCATGCATGAAATGTAAGGAAACCTAACAATATATTACGTGAATGACATAGAAATAATCACACTCAAAAGCAATCATTTAAATTACGATAAAGTATAGACAATTTTAAATTAATAAACACATAGTTTTTCCTAAAAGTGCAATAAAGGCTACCTATCAAATAATAGATAATATAAATATCTCATAAAACATTCACACAATAAGTTCATTTTAATTGCATGATCAGTTATGAGTTGAGTTTTGACTCAACTACTAATTCACATTCATTCTACTTTATTGATCTGGGTCTCTACCCATCTATTCATTCTTATTCAAATTTAAATTTTTAGGTTGGGTCTTGACCCACCTACTGAATATGATGAAAATCAAAACATCTCTCATAAAAATCTATCTTTGTATCATTATTAACAATAGATATCACAACACATAGCCAACATTTCATCACAACATTATAATCAAAACAAGCATTCCATTGTCGGAAAAATGTGTGTGTACAAGATATCACTACTCTTCCGTCGAGGCTGATATATCATACTCTTGCTCCTTACCTACATATATATAAAAAAATATCAGTAATGAGTGTTACTTATCTAAAAATAACTATAATAAAATGGCAAATAAGAGCTGACTCTCATTTTGAAGAAATATATATATATATATATAT
>JAVDBV010084526.1:0-18435 GCA_032619315.1 Piper longum | reverse complement strand
ACCATGTTCCTCGTCACCCGGCCATTTTTCTTGATTGCCACTAGCACCATGTTCCTCGTCACCCGGCCGTTGATCCCGATCGGTGTCAACCCCAGCCTAGCTGCCATTGGCGATTTCTAGTTACGGGCACCACCGACCCACCCGTTTGCTCGTGTTAGTGTCCGCCTACCAGGCCCGAGTCCGCTAGCCCATGCCTATGTCCCCCCAGCCAAAGTAAACTAACAACTACAAGACCTACATATATAATGTGAAAAATGTCATTAACGAGTATTACTAGTCCAAAAATTAACTAGTATAAATTGGCAAATAGGTATTCCATTATCCACGAAAACTTAGAAAACTTTAGAATTGCTTCACACTGGGTGGTAAGCAAACATACTTAAACAAGTGTCGGCTCTCATGCATAGCTAATATTCATATTCATACATACAACGCTTACACCCTCACATTCTCCATATTACACCCGTCATAGTACTTGAGTGGCAAAAGGAACAGTCAAGTTGATGCCACAAATTCCAGAAATGTGCTACATTATGTAGTATCCTCATACACTACACTACATCAGGATTTGAAAGAGTACTAACGTGGTCTGTGCATATCTCTATATCTCTCACTCTCTTGTTCGTGCAATACGTAAAAAAATGCATGTACTTATATAATAAGTTTAGGGAAGAGGCTCGTATAATATATTTCTCGAGCTTTAGTTCGAAAATCAACAAGGAATCTCATCCTTGTAGTTATTTATTAAACATGTGTAGAAACTTGGCTAAAAGTCCCAACATCGGAGGGATCTGATACAACACCACCAATGTCGTCCTACGTCTAAAACACAATTAAACTCTACACATCTAGAGCGAGTACTACGGACCTATGGTCCAAGCTCCAAGCACATCGACACATCTACGGCGAGCTCGAACTTTGTAAACTACATCGAAAGTCACTGCTAAGTAAAATACTAATATCTCTATACAATGCATGCTCATGGTGTGTGCTCATATCATCAACACATCCTAATAAAGAAAATAGTGCTAATAAACATATAACCAAACATGTGGCACACAAATATTTAGATAAATAATAAATACATAAACATAAATAATACTCTAATAATAAAATAATAGTATAACTATATTATATGCAAAACCCCAACTTTGGGTAAGGGTTTTACCTGTTTTTAGTTTGCCTCGTTTAGACCAGTCTTGAGTTGGTTCGAGCGAGCACGAGCCAAAACAATTTTAAGAATTTGATTATGAGGCCAAGATGGCCATATTAGCATATTATAGAGATTGAGTATGCCCGACATGCATATGATAGTTTCAATTATGATGCAATAGAGAATGAGTTATCAATGTATACGTGAGATATACATATGATTTTATGAGTTAATCAAGAATTTAGGCCTAGATCTAAGTCCTTGCAGCGTTTAGTGTAAAACCTGTGATGTTTTATAATCTGAACTGGTCGGTTCGACCATTATTTTGAGTCGGGTCAATTTCAAAACACCTGTACCAAGCCACGGCCAGTCTTGTGTTACGAACCATGAGAGTCATATGTGCCTAAATATATGATGATAATGCTAGTAAGACACTAGCAGAATGAGTTATCAGAATATATGAGAGTATGTCAAAATTTTCTTTATTTATTTTAATTAAATTGTAGAATTATTTTTAGGGTGAATAATGTATTAGGACGCGTTATAGGGCAGTTTGGGTGGGTTATTAGTTATAGAGCATGTCACTGATGTGTATTATATTTTATGGGATTTATTTTCTTGTTTTCTGGATTTTTATAATTATTACGAGTTAGTATTATTTTTTACTCGAGTCGAAGTCGAGTCTAATTTTATATGTTACGAGACAATCATTCGTTTTTCTCACTGACCATTCATTTTTCTCACTGACCGTTCATTTTTCTCACCTGACTATTTATTTTTCTCACCCTGACATCTATATATTCCACAATTCTGTCATTTAGCCACCATCATCCTTCTCACTCAACTTCCTTCTTCTTTTCCTTCCTTCCCTCTTCCTCATTATCCTAATTGTGAATGGTTAACTGTTGTGATAACTGTCTGATTGTGAATGAAGTGATGAGTTGCATGATTTGATCAATAGTTAGTGATCTAATTAAGTAAATTAAATTTGAGCATGCTAATTGACTTTGGTGGAAGTAGAGATAAATATTGCGTACACTTGAGCTCAACATAGTTATTTTCTTTCATTATTTTATTTATATTTGATTTGTTTTCACGTATATTCTTGAGATGCCAAGAGGGTTGCTTCGATCAATATTAGTGATTGAATCTTACAAATTAGTAGGGGAGTAAACGAGCCGAGCCAAACTGAGCAGAGATGTTTTTTTAATTCGATTTAATTTTTAACAAGCATGTTTGAGTGCTTGACGAGTTTTGATGTATTATAGGTTGAGCCGAGCTCGTCCAAAATTCATGGTGTTTGGGCTTGGCTCATATTTGGCTCACTATGTTTTCGAGCCGAGCTCGAGCTGAACGAATGTTTGTGCTTTGCATGTACTCGACTTATATAGGATGAAAATTTTCTTTCCAACACTCTTTAAGTTTAATGTGACCTCAATATTATTGACAAGGCAAGTTGAACCGAATATTTTTTTGAGTTTGAACACATCGAGCTCGAGTTTTAAGCCAAGCCGAAACGAATACTCCTTAGATCAAGCTCTGTTCACTGTTCAATGAGCTATCCATTTCAAGCGGAGCATTTTTTCGAGCACAAAATTAACAAGCACGAGTTCAAGCCGAATTGAGTCGAACACAAAATGCTTGCAAGTAGGTTTGGCTTGTTTCCATTCCTATAAATTAACAGCTTTAGACATGACTCGACTCGATCGTAGCATTTCTGATTCGGTTCTTAGGTGAACCGAAGTCTGGGTGCTGCATATCATGTTTGATCTATGCATATAAAATTGGCGACGACATACACCTCAATGCATCAAATAAATACATATGAATACACATCAAACACATATAAAAGAGCAAAAGAAACAATGTCACGTTGAGCACAAATTTGGGTATCAACTATCGGTCCTTCCACTAAAGCCGACTTAACACACAAGAACACAAAACCTACATATGTAATAAGAAAAATGCCAGTAATGTGTGTTATTACCCAGGAAAATATCTAATTAAACTGGCAAGTGATTCTGACTACCACAAGGAAGGAAAACCAATATATAATCTCCATGGGAACACTTAATGAGCATCTACTGAGAAAACATCAAATTGTTGATTAGGTAGCATCTCAAACTGAGCTGGTGTTGATATAGTTATCGCTGATGAAGTGGTAGCTTAGGAATATATGCAGTATCACTCTCGGAAAATGCCTCTCTCGGCAATATATAATCTCAGTCTCAAGAAAAAAGCATATATCCTAAGGCCTCTCCAAACCTCAATATAACTCTTGCCTAGACCACAAAGGTTGAATACTCTTATGCAATCGCCTTCAATACCTCTGATACCACAAGTCTAGACATGCATCGTACATAGCAGTATCAGTCTACTCCACAGCTCTCCAAGTTTGAGGAAATTCAAAACGTAGAGATGTCAGGATCCCTCGGGAATAAAACAACTATTTTACTAATCCAGAGTCCACTACAACCTACATATGCACCCACTTATGGTATACCGAAGGTCAAGTTTACCAACTCTCGTCTCACTTAAATCTGATAACTATATATGGTGTTGGGAAGAGAATCATATAAGTAGGCCCGAAGGTAACATGAGCTAGAGCTAAGTTCGAAAACAACGTAAGAGATCTCATCTTCAAGGGTTATTAAACACAAAAGTAAAATATGTCTAAATGGCTCTTGCTAGAACTAGCACTGAACACTTTCTACAATCTGGAAACCAAATCCCCGATAGAGTAGAATGATAAAGTTGAGAAGAGCCCTAACAAATCTGAAGTCCAAGTTCCAAGCGTGACGGCAGGCATATCTATGACGAACTTGGATTTCAAAACTTACATTTGAACCCAATGCTCAACAAAAGACTGCTAATTGTATATGATGTCTGGTCGTGGTGTGTGCTCACATCAACAATAGCAACACTCAGACATTCAACAACACCAAATGAATCAACAAATAAACACTTGGTATGTAAATCGAGACATGAAAAGAAATAACTAACCAAGAAAAAATAAATAAACTCATGAATAAATAGATAAAATAATGAATTACATGAAAATAAATAATATACTTATGATTAATAATAATAATAATAATAACATAAATATACTATATAAGTATGTGACTAAATGCAAGTAAATAATATCACATACATGATTAAATAATAGATAAATAAATGCATAAATAATAAAACAAATAAAAAGATAATTAATTAATTAATTAAAAAATTAATCAAGAATAGTAGTAATATAGACATCAAATCTAAGAATATATGTACCACCCCAAATCCGGTTCACGCTCGTGAACTGAACTGGCATGTTACGGGCCTCGGTTAGGTCTGCTAACCCGAACCCAACTCGTACGGATTCAATTTCGGCGTCTTAAGATGAAGATGCGACTTGTCATGCATGTATAAATGCATAAAACCCTAGTAGGATACTACATGGATGATAAACAAATTAAATCACACACCAATACAATTACGATAAAAATTAATAAAAATTTTAAAATATAACGAACAGAGTTTCTCCTAAAAATGACATTATGGGCCACCCTGTCAAATCTATATATACAAATATATATAACCATATATCAATGATTTATTCATACGTAATTCTAATCTACTATAAGCATCTTTTTCTGAATATTGGGTCTCAGCCCACTTGTGCCCTCTATTCATTTTCCACATCATGGCATCATGTCTTTGCACGTCTATTTCATACTCGTCACCTACATATAGTACAAAAACCATCAGTAACGAGTGTTACCGGCCAGGAAAATAAATAATAATAAATTGGCTATGAGAGAAAGCTCTCATTTGAAAGAAAACATCATATACTCCTCGTGAACTCTCTCAAGGGCATCTACTGAGGAGCGATTGGGTTGCCGACCCGGTAGCATCCCGAATTGACTGAACTGTTGTTGTTGCCTCTCTCGGTCTTTTCTTACTTCTTCTGGTCTCAAATCCTAAGCCCTCTCCTTACCTCCATATTTCTCTTGGCCTTGAGCACAAAGATCGAGTACTCTCACGCAGTCACTTTCAGTACCCTTTGAACCACAAGTCATGACATGCACTGTACTAAACAATACCCGTAAACCTCCACGTTCTCTGGGTGTGAGGAGCTCAAATGCGGAGTTGTCAAGATCCCTCAGGAATGGAACAGTCCGCTGCACTAATCTATAGCCCACTTTGACTATCACGACATCCACTCATGGTACATGCAGTCGATTTCTCCATCTTTTGTCTCATTGAAAACTCAACAAAATATATATAGGCCTGAGAGGGGATTTATATAATAGGCTCGAAGGCAACTTACGGTGATTCTTGTTTTCAAAATCATTCTCTAGCGATCTCATCCTCGAGGGTTATTAATCCGAAAAACAATTCAACTAAATGACCTGAGTTAAGTAGGATCTGACAAAACGCTACCTAACTTGTCCTGCAAGTCATAATCAAATACACAATAGAAAGAGCATAAAATAGAGGCGAGTCTTAACAGACCTGGGCGGCGAGATCCTACTCCGTACCTACACATTAGAACTAAATACTAGCGCCCGATAACTAAATGATGCATCAAACTCATGAACATCACACACAATGCAAATCATCATCAACTAAGCAAATCAACAACCATCTGTGTATATAATTCTAAGTCATCTTATTCATACCAATTTTATTATGTTTTTCTAAATTACATCGTAATCAATTATCATCCTCATACTCGATCTATCTCATTAGATTACTTACTATTCATCTACAATTAACCAGTCATGTCACTTATCACTTCATTCGCAATTAGGGCTTAATCACATCAACATCAATTAATTAATCCTATCATGTTGTGCTAACACTCATCAAATATAATTAATCAAACTAGGATAAGAGGTAATTATACCTCGCATCATCAGCAATCAGCGACGGCTAAGGTTTTGGCGTGCGTGCATCTCGAACCTCGAATTCGACGCTTGACAGCCTCCGAAGTTTGATCGGGTTCGACTAGGTGAGCTCCGCGGAAGATTCGGTGAATTCCATCAATCTGATTTTCCGTCGACTAGGTTTCTGGCAATCATGTTGTGCCTTCCGAAGACTTTTTGGCTGTTTTCTAGCGAGAGTCACCGGCGGCATCTATTGGTCGAATAGGGATCATATTGGGTATCATCGGAACCAGCTCGGCGAGCCTGACGCATTTGTGGAGTCGATGTGGCCGATGGAGGCGGCAGCTCGCCGAAAAATGTCAAAACAGGGGCAGCAACGGTGGGTGGCTAGATCCGGCGACGCATCGTCAGCAATCAGTGATCAGCGGCGCTCTGGTCAGGGAAGGTAGCTGGGGGGGTCGAGGATGTCGAGGCCACCACCCGACCATGGCGGTGACAATCGCCAGCGGCGGAACCTGCGACATGAGCGATACGGCAGCGATCAAGCATCGCGACAGCCATATGGTGGCCGGGGTCGGTCGAGGCGGCAAGGCGACGGCACAACCGGGCTGGCAGCGTCCGTCGACGGTCAGGCGGCGCCGGCAACGACGGCGGCGGCCACAATGGGGGCGGCTAGGGTTCGGGTGAAGGAGGAGGTGTCGGGTGGTGAAAAACTAGTTGTGCGGCATACTTGTAAATAAAACTTGACTCGACTGTGAATTAACTCAAAATAATTATTAATTCCTAATAAATTCTGAAAAATTGGGAAAAATACCAGAAAATAAAATAAACACACATCATCTAAATGTCATGCTCTATAACTATCAACCCACCCAAACTACTCGTAACGCGTCCTAATGCGGTAAACGGACTAAAACTAATGCCACAATCAAACTGAATAATAGAATAAAAAAATATTGCATACTTCCATATATTCTGATAACTCATTCTTTATTGTTGTATTCATGATGTTATCACACACATGACCCCTCATAGCTCATACACGCGACTGGCGTCGGTTCAGTACATCTATTCTGAAACATACTCGGCTCGAAAATAACGGTCGAACCAACCGGTTCTAAATATAAAACCCTAACTCGAATCGTAGGTTTTACAATATATGACTAAACACAAACAATTAATAATATGTGAGGGACTAAATAAATACATAAATAAATAAATAACACGCATGTAAAATATAATAAACATGACTAAATTAATATTATTAAGTAAATACATCATGAATAATAATAAATAATCAGGCAAGCATGCATCATAATCGACAAATATATAAATAATAAGAAATAAATAATAATAAATAAATAAAATAAATAAATAAATAATAAATAAAAAATACTCATAACATCAAAATATGTCAAATAATATAAATATACATCTAAATTAATGTGTGAATAAAATATCGAAACAAAAAATGGGCTAAAACGAGCTGAAATCGTGGTGTTGAGTCAACTAGGTTAGATTGAGTTTGATCAAGTCAACTTTGTTCAAGTTAAGCTACCTAGGTTGAACTAAATGGGTTGGCTGGGTCGTGGACATGGACACAATGTCGGCAAACGGGTGGACACAAATAAACTGGACCTAGACAAGAACACGAAATGGGCCAATGGTGCTCGTTGCCAAAAAATGCCAACGACTATGGTTGATGCCGATCATGCTCGACAAAGGAGGTTGAGGAGAAGGTGTCTATGATGACAAAGTCTGAGTGGTGGTTTGCCAAAAAATGGTCGAGAATGGCACCAGAAGTGAAGACACAGCCGGAGGTGAATGTGGCCACGGTGGAGGTCAAGGCAAGGCTCAAACGGAAGGACTCAATGTGGTAGGATTCGATTTGGCTGAAGGGAGGTCGCTGATATCAGAAAACGACACGAAAGGCAGTGGCAACATTGAAATATAGCGATCAAAACACCATTGTCGATGCACAACACAATGGTACCAGAGCTGCACCTCGGTTGATAACGGGGCGTGAGGTGGCCGATGATGGTGGCCAGGTGGTGGTCGGGTGATCGAAATCTCGCCGGTGGCAGCCTAAAGTGGCAATGGCACTAGGGCTAAAAATAATCCTATATCGTGGGAGAAAATTCTAAAAAATTAGAAGGGAAGCTAGGGCTAACATAGACAACCATTATCTTGCCACGTGGTGGGATATGGACGTCCAGTAACTTGTGGTATATAGAATATATATATTAGTCGAAAAGCTTGAATCAATGCTAACAAAAGTTGAAACTAACTCAAAATCTAAATAAAACTTTATGGACAGAAATAAAGGCAACAAAATTAAATGGGCAACTTAACGGGTGGCAATCTAAAACTCAAATTAAAAGTGGGCCTACAAGGGAAATTTAGTAGTCAAAAATCTCTAAAATGCTTGCAAAAAAGATATCCTATAAAGCCCAAATGAATGCTAAATACTCCAACATTATATATCTAGCTCTATAACCCTAAGCTAACACAAAAACCTGAACACCTCGAATATATATACTGATAATTCATGCTTTATTGTAACATAACTGAAGCTATCATTTATATATTAAAAAAAACCAGCTTCCATGACACACTCATACGACAATCTGGCCCATATAAGAAGTTCTAAAAAAATTGAACCTTTCACAAGGTTAACACAAAATCACAAATGTGTTCAACAAGTCAAAAATGATGTGTTTTCAGCAAAATGTATAATGATGCATTTTCAGCAAAATGTATATACACGTGAGTAACAAAAGGAGATTTTAGGTTCTCAAAAAGCATCCTCAAATTCCGAGAGGCATTACATGCTTCAACAATCTTGCTATGAGCCACCCAGTCTACAACACAAAGAGGTGATAAACAAGTTTCTTCTCACATTCGCCTGCACGACATTGAAAAGATAAATTGTGCATGTATTCTTAAATACCCAATCAGTCATCAAATACAACTATTTAAACAACAGCTAGAAAATGAACGAGTTAACAAAGTACAAAAGCCTCTAATCTGTCCCAGTACAAACTCTCAAATTAGTTGGATTCTATGTATGCAAGAGCATCTCACATACCACTATTCCAGGTTATTATCAAGCAGGAAAAGACATTTTTTACCTGAGCAGAAGCCATTGGGAAATTACAAGTCGTGAGGACTTGATGTGCATCATTATCATCACCATCACCACTACGTTTTTGACACAACAGACTCAATATAAGAGCAACCTGATCCGAATTAGCGGCTGCAGATGTTATTCTGTATCCAGCATTATAACGGAGGCATACACCCTCACTAGGGAATACGAAATCAAGTTCAACCACCTGATCTGTAAAACCTGCCTTAAAAGACATAACAACACCCCATTTACTCCCAGCAGTTGCCATGGCCGTAACATGAAAACCCTTCTTCCATTTCTTCCTAATCCACTTGATAGGAAATGAATCACAAATTTTGTAGGATTGTAATTCATATTTTGTTCCTGGAAAATTTTAACAAAAAAAGGTATTTTAATGAAACACAGGAACCTTGCTAACAGGTATCAGCGAAACAAAATACTATAATCTATATTATCATCGTCTATTGTTAAAGAGTTTCTCTTAAACATGATCACAAAATAAGTTTGTATGAAGAGAAAGATGCACTCATAACAAAATACACAAAAAACAAACTGTTCAAATAAAAAGGTCAGGCATACTCTCCTAGAAAGAACTTTGTAGCCTGCAAGCCACCATATAAGATGACTTAATCAGCCATTAAGAACAGCCGAAGAGCAAGAAACTATGTCATATTGTTAAAAAATCAATAGCATGCTGCCATAGATACGAAACATTACACATTGCTCAGGGGGTTTAATTTTCATACCAAAAGCAAACTTGAGGAATGATACATGATTATGACTGAAAAAATGATAGAAAATTGAGATCTGACTATCATCATTGGTTACTCATTGACATCCAACACCTTGAAAAATTTCCAAAGAAAGAAAGGCCACAAAGATTGTTTACCAATAACATACACAACTTAAAGTAGATGCACATTAGAAAAATTATATTATTATTACATTATGCTAAATAAATAAGACTTACAAGAATAAGAAGTAGATGGGGGACATGTGTGACTCAAGTCAAGATCACCATTCATTTATTACCAAGTATATACACAAAAGAGGTTACAACAAATTACAGATTTTTAGGGATAGCTTCTAGAATAGAAGTCAAAATATCCACATAAAGAAAATACATTATATACTTCAACAATTTAAAAATTTTCAATTAAGGGTATGTTTGGCTGGCATAAAATTATAGTAAATAACATGAAAATGTTTAGCCAACCTTACCAAAGAAGTTCTATTTCATATATATTTTTATTAAAAAGAAGTATGAAGTTAATTATTTTGTATACAAATTAAGTATAATTACATCCAAGAATGCACAAAATAAGCATGATTGTCTTATGTGGCCCACCCATGTGCTCATAAATAAGTAAAAAAAAAAATTTTGCCCATTGAAGAGCAAATGGGTGAGCCACATAAGGTAATCATGATTAATTTAAATACAAAGCACATAGTAAAAGTATTGTTTTTTAAAAAATATATTGTATATATACTAATTTTAGTAAGTTAACCATTTATAATTTTAATGTTATTTACAATTCTTTCATACCAACCAAACGGAGCCTATTTTTTTAATAGTAGCACGATTTAATACATTGATTTTTCTCAACAATTAATAAAATCCTGTTTTTTCTTCAGGAAATCTAGTTCGTCTTGCTTCTTGCCACAATCCATTAGCCTTAAACATGCATGGCGAAGATGCATAATGAAGCTGCCCATATTCATTTAAGCGAAAAAAGCATACACATAGCACCCATATGCGGCAATTTCATTCAGGTTATGCTAGTCACAGGTTGAGTTGGCTTATCATACACTTGTCATTTAGTATTTAACAAGAGCTGGGCTACTGGAAAACTATCATTTTTAATAAATCCCATACACATACAAAGCACACTCAAGACTTAATAAGGATAAAATTCAGTTTTCAAAATAATTTGGGATTGTTACAACTTATCCCCACACATAAATGACTTAAACATATTATCCTGAGCTCTAACCGACAACTCCTTTCCATAGAACCAGTTCAAGTCTAAGCTCTAACCAGGCGACATCCATTTCAGCCCATACACGGCCAGATATCATCACCTAATGATATCACAATTATCAAACCTGGTGTGACCAACTATGCTCCAGCACAAGCATAATCAGTGTGGCCATGCCAATACAATGAATGGCCATGCCCAAGTTCAAGGCCGGGCCTGCTTTAACTAGTTAGTGAACACACACATGTAACTGGACTGCACGGTTGAGGCAGTTTGTCATGCAAGATTTCCAATTACATATCACTAATAGACCATTGCACCGCAATATTCATGAAAATATCCAGCGAAAACTCATCTCACTAATACATTGCAGAATTGCAAGGTTGCAATCTTTTAAAAAATCATTGCACTTCCCTTGTATCACAATTTTCTATTTAGTATCGATATGTTGAACACGTTGTACTAAATGACACAAAAATATGTAAATTTATGACAATCTGTTAACACTATTTTGTCATTAATTTAAATACTTGTATAGTCATATAAGTATCCTGCTTTCATGTAAACTATAATTTCTTCCACCATCAACTACCTACGCATCTGATACGGAATACTTCAGTTCCCAATTCTTCTCTGCATAATAGTTGATAGTGGAAGAAATTATTATAATGACTAGGATCTATGTGATTGCAAATAACAAAATTTTGATGGTCAAATGCCCTTCTTAACCACCACGTTTATATGGGCTTGGCACTAGCAATGCATAAGCAATGAAAGAGTTTATACTTAACTTGCTAGGATTTAGAAAATTAAGTTTTAAAAGACTAACCTTTGGACATAACAACAAAAGAGCTGCCATTGGCACGACCAGCCACGGAAGTAATAAAGTAGTCATTAACCCATTTTTCATTAATCCACGCCTGCAATGATTCTTTATCATCAACAGTGCTATATAGGAATACAAGCACAAATAGTAAGCAGGTATGGTTTATCCGACGAACTACACCTTTGGAAAAAATTCAGAAGTTTGTTGATAAACTTGTGATGTAAAGCCCATTCCGGGATCCATAACAACCACCCAACGATTAGTCTGAGAGGCTACACAACTTATAAAAAGCCCATCTAATCTCCCCTCCTTGATATATGGTGCCAATAGACTGTCATCGACACTAGTGTACCTACTTACTCCAATAGTGTCAATGGTGGTAATCTCGAACATAATATAAAAGACAAGATTGACAATTATGAGGGTTGATAATCTAATCTACATCCACATGCACGAGGTAGAAGAGACACACTGAATGAATCATGCTTGGTCAAATAGATAACCATTCAAATAAGAGGTTTATCAAGTGACTTAGCTGGAACATGATTAACTGTCCACCTTTAAAATTTTAAAAAAATTCATAATGAAAAAAAAAAGAAGGATTTTGTGAATCAAAGATGCGACTGATATAAAACTAGAAAAGGATCCAGTGAATTTTGAGCAAGATTATTGGACAAAAAGTGATCAAAAAATTCCAACGAGTACAGAAGGAAGCATACCCATCTCTCTTCTTTGATACAAAAACATTTATAATAAAACTACTAATGTACACTATTTAGTAGATTCAACATAAAGAAAAGATATACAACCTAACAAGACAACAGCGATATGCCAGTCAGTTTGTCAGAGTATCAGTTTCAGCCCATGTTTTTCAGTTTTCATGTAGAGAAATGCTATTCACTAGAAGGTTAAGAGCAGGTCAACAACTGCAACTGAAGAAGATAATAAGACAAAAAAAGTACAACACTGAGAATTGGATGTAATACTTCCAAAATTAGATCATTGACGAAGACTTCACACCAAAATCCACTAATAGACTGGATAAAAAATTAAAAAGTTGACATGAACAGATTATCTGTTAGAACATAAATATAAATGCAAACTTGTAACTAAAAGGAATACAGAAAAAGCGCAAGAAGGCAGAAATTGTTCTAAAGTGCTGCGCATTCAACAACTTAGGGAACATATAAATATCAAAATAAGGTTAGAGGAGACTCCTAAAAGAAGCAAATTTCCCTATAAATTGCGATGATAATGAAAAAAATCACCATATCATAAATTATAATTGTATGCTATCACCGTCAACTGCAAAAGAATAGGAAGAAATTCAATAATCCAATTACTTTTGAAGTCTGCGTTCAAGGAGGCAAAAAATACACCTTTGGTGCCAACGCTCTCTGCCATCAAAAACTGAAATCCACAGTCTAGCAGGACCTCCAAAACGATTTCTCTTATGTGGCCGGTCATTGTTTCCTTCCTCACTTGTGAACCTATCCCGTTTTTGGCCAACTTGACAAATAACCTAGAAACACAACGTTTGACACCAAAAATACCACTACATAAAGTTCACCCATGATGAATAATGAATAAAAACTTAAATTTTCATGTGAAAGTTATTACATTTTGGGCACCATCAGTGTTGATAGGCGTAACTGCTGGAATGGATCCCATTGAGTCTTCAAATAGAGAGATTAGTTTCTGATAATTAGGCTCCTCATCAAATTCCATATTTACAACAATGTCCCGAAACCTTCTGAAAGATGAAGGGCACGATAAACACAAGGTATCGGGAGAAATAGCCATTTTATTTTTGCAGACGAGGAAAGATATGTTGCCACCCTGAAAATACATAAGAGGTCAAACAAAGCAAGCATTTAGCCAAAAACTTGGATCCTGTCATCTAACCTGATATGTGTCCCATGGCAACTTCCCTTGATGGAGAAAAATGAGTGTGTATAACAGAGATTCCAAGTCGTCTCTTCTACTTGCTACTCTTCCTAAATGGGCATGAACACTGGAGTAACTAGTAGTTCCCCTGCGGATCATTTGATAGGAAAAATCCAAATTAACAATGAGAATAAAGAAACACCGTTGGTTTATTGTATGATATCATCTAGCAAAACCTCGCTGATATTGCATTGTTTCATATAAAATTAGATATTACGGAACAAAGGTTTGACAGTCCCTCACCTGAATACATAAGGGCGTTGGTTGTACTCAACATGTTTCCCACTAGCACTATCCCTCCATCTGGTTGCTACAATCGAGAAAAAAAAAAGAGAAAAAATAAAAAGGGAATAAAAAGGAAAGAAATAAAGACAAAAACAACATATTGAGAAATAGAAAGGACAGTAGATGACTGATATATTCAAGAAGGAAACCAAAATATATTACCTAATCCCAAATCAACAAGGTACAGTTTCTTTTCCTGTAGTGTTCTAGGCTGCCCAAGAACGAAATTGCTCGGCTTCACATCCCCATGCACATAGCTGAAATGACAAATGAGAGTTCATCAAAACTATGATTGCAATGTGTAATAAAAAAGACAGAGAACCACCAAATCGGCCGTCAATTGATTGGACTCTGGCTCACAATGAGTCGCCATGGCAAATGTTCTCAAGCAATGAGATTCAGATCCACTAGAATACTTAGTATAATTAAAAAAAACAAGCCGAAGAAGCAAAGAAATGGAAGAAAAGAAGATGGGTGGGAAAAAAGCTCTGTAATGTTCAATTTGAATCCAAGACATTTGGCCAATTACATGAGCAGTTAAGAGTTATTCTTCTTCCATATCAAGCAATGGTAGAAAGGCATTTTCTACGAAAATAAAAAAATAACAAGGAAACTTCTGAACAAAGAAAGTCAAATATAAAAAAAGAATATAACTTCTTAACCAAGAATCTAAAGCCAATCAATCAATTGCTAAGGCTGGTAGTGTGGCCCATTGTTATTCCAGAAATGTTTTTCTTTCTATCATTTACATGAGCAGAAGGTGAAACTTTAGAATACACTGTATCATTGACTGTCTTTGTATTCTTTTCCAGATCGACAAAGCAAATATTAACTGAAATCATGTTTTAATGGCTACTTACCCTTTTAAGTGCACCTTTTCTAAGATTGAAATAGACTCAGCCGCTATGCCACATACCCTTTCAGATTTCATCCTGTCAATTGACCATGACAAGAGCAATAAATTTCCTGCTTAAAGGCAACAGGGATAATTATTTTATTAATAAAGGTAGACGTTCGTGGTAGGCGCAGAAATGAATCATATACTTGTGAAATTGGGGTTTATAACGTCAACCGAAAAAGTCATAGAAAGTTGTAAATTTACATTCCTAGCTCCACCATCAGAAAGGAGCACCACAAAACAACTAGGTAAGAATAAAATCTGACAGATAGCATCCTATTACAATATGACACAAATTACCAAACACTTTAGAAGATCTGAAAAATAAACAGACAGAAGAATATAAAGATATTTCCATGAAAAAATATTATCTGTCAAAAAAATATATAAAAATAAAAAATACCAATTCTTTTTTTATGGGAAAAAAACATGATTAACAAGCTTACGCTTGAAAAGAAGAAATCCACTCATCCCACAAACTTGGGCCTAACTCGTCCATAATCTGCAAAATATTGAAATACGTCCTTCAAATTTTTATTTTCTGTGAAAGCAGAAAACACACGTCAAAGGAACTGGCATAAAAATACATAAAATATGCAGAAAAAGAAAATACAATCATACCATCAAGTAAAAGTCACCTTGTTGTCCTTTAAAGTAGACCTTGGGCACAACATCAATGTCACCAAGATCGCTAATCCAACCAAAAAACAGAGCACACGCGTGAACTTCTCCATGTCTTCTATTCATAAGAGGGCTATAGGAAATGTGCAAAAAGGAATGTGCATAATAGGTTATCTATATGATTCCACTGCATGTCTACCTCTAAGGAATGTGAATAATAGGTTATCAGTGAAGCCCAAGTGGTCAGTTGAATCAAGAAACCCAATGGTGTCAAGTTGGTATTACTTTCAACAACTCCCACAGTTTCAGCAGTGAAAATACAAATAATATATGAAAAAAATCAAGAAATATAACTGAAATTAACTTATGATCTTTAAACAAATTTTACAACCACAATGACCATCAAACAAGCCCTGCTACAGTCCAATATATACCATTCTACACATACATTACACAAAAAGCATTCTAATGAAATCTAACAACTAACAGGAGAAAGCCAAAATGGTATGTCAAGAATCGAACATAGAGGGCCTAAATTTTTTACTCGTAAACTTCCCACTCATGAGGAGGCCCCTTTCTACAGCCTTTGCTGCCCTTGCGCTCGAATTTCACAGCAACCTGCAACAACCAAAGAGTACATATGAATCCCTAAATGAATGATGTAGGAAGCAAGCCACATCACCACAAGTAATATTGACACAATTACGAAGCATTGAATATGCCATTCTACTATTCTTATCTCAAGATTGGTGAAATCAAACAGTTACAGCCAAAAGCACAAATGCATTGTAAAGGCCAGCAACATGACACCAAGAGCAACAATTCAAGAAGAAACATTGTAGCACCTTCCTCGGACCACGAACCACGGCGCGCCCGCTCAGTTTGTCAACACGGCGGCCGGCCCAGACCTGTCCATACCCTCCACTTCCGAGCCTTCTCCCGATTTTGTACACCGGAGAGCCTCCAACTCGTACCTGCAAAACCAACAACAACAACAAAGAAGCAAAAAAGCTCAACAACAACAACAACGAAAATTACCCCCAACCCCAAACAACACAATTCTAGCCGGAATCATCTCCGGAGAACCCCAACATCGAAATCCAAAACCCGAACCATATCCGGGGGAATCTCGCCCGCCATTTCCGCCATCGCCGCCGGAACCCTCCCTCGAGCTCGACCTCGCAGCCTCCGACCCGCCGGCGCTCGGCGGTGACGATGATACTCGGAAATGGAAGTTGGAGGATGACAGGATGATACGCCCGGAGGGATACCGGAATACCGTCGCCGCGAAGTCTGCGGCGGGAAACCGACCTTGCGCCATGCAAAGGAAAATTTTTAATGTTCGTTGGCCTTAGAAACTCCACCAAAGACGCCTTTAGTGAAATTAAAAAACTTTTTTGTTGTACACCAAATGCCCACTCTCGTATACTAATTTATTCAAGCTTTGATTTATTACGAGGTTATATATTTTAAGTTAAGGTTGAGTTGAATATTTACTTGTTCAAATTTAGTTTGTATTTAATTTAATTCTAACGTGAGTCGAGTTAAGTCCAGCTGAGCAAAATAATTTGGCTTAATTATACCCTAATAAGTAGCAAGTATTTAATATTTAATAATAGATAATAAATAGTTATTAAATATCTATTAATAAGTAGTTTGTAGCTGCTATATGCCTCAGTTATTAATAACTGATTAAATAAGTAACTAGTTATTATAGTATGACTAGTGTGTATTCATAATTTATTCTAAGTAGATGTGAAGTTATATTTAATATATTTTATTTTTTAAAAAATAATGATTTAGTGTAAGTATTAGGTCATGTTACTTAAAATAAGAAAAATAATTAATAATTAAGTAGCATATTAAGTACTAGTAATGTTTTTTATAAGTAATTAATGAAGGTCTAAGAGTTATTTAATTATATTAAAAAATTGATAATACAAATATAATGCGAACTAAGTCAAATAGAATATTATATCGAGTTCAAAGACATTGAACTCATGTTTTGAACTAAACGGAGTCAAACATGCCTTAGTTTAAGCTCTCTTTATATTCTAGTAAATTACTTATTTTAAGACGAATATTTTTCAAAATATAAAATTAACGAATATAAATTCAAGTCATACCAAATCAAACATGAAATATTCGCGAATTAGTTTGGCTTGTTTACATCTCTAACTATTACCATATTTAATTTTTTTCCTTTTTTCTTTATTTTTAGTTTTTTAGGGGAAAAAAGAAACATATTATCCTTCCTTTTTTTTCTTAATCAATGTAACACTACCTAGTCATGATAAACCCTCCATACTAGCTGCATATCACATTATCACTAATTGGATAAAAAAAAACGGATACCAGTTTTATATTAATCTAGTTAAACTATTACGTAAAACCATTACATTTGTAAAACCCGTGATTCGAGTCACAGGTTTTATAGTCGTTAGCCGATCGGTTTAGCCGTCGGTTCGAGTTGAGCATATTTCGGAACACGTGTACCGAGCCGATGCCGGTCGCGTGTATGTGGTATGAGGGTAATGTGTAGCGAGGATGTGGTGATAATGAGATGAATGAGCAAAGAATAAGTTATCGGAATGCGTGAGAGCATACAGTTGTCGATTTTAGAATTTTTTTTCATTAGTGACCGTAGAAATAGTTTTAGGCCGTTTACCGCGTTAGGACGCGTTATGGGTAGTTTTGGGTGGATTATTAGTTATAGAGC
>JAVDBV010084523.1:0-36186 GCA_032619315.1 Piper longum | reverse complement strand
CCGACGTGCGGCCGGCCGACAGCCCCATCGACTGGAATTGCGCCGCCAATCACTGTTTGTGCACTCGGTTCAGTTTTTTTTTTATATAAATTGATGATTAATGTGTAATTGGATGGTAATTGATGTTGTTTTAGCTGATTGGTGTGCTAATTGATGTTTAATTGGATGGTAATTGATGAATTTTTTTTTAAATTTTAGACGTCAATTAATGCTAATTTAGGGCTAATTGATGTTTAATTGATAATTAATACTAATTGATGGGTATTGAAGAGCTAATTGATGTTTAATTAGACTGATTAATGTTTAAATGGATGAATTATTCTTAAAAAAAAAAATTTAGACATCAATTGATGCAAATTTAGTGTTAATTGATGTTTAAAGCTAATTGATATTTAATATGATGCTAATTGATGTTTAATTGGATTAATTTTTTTTTTAACTTTCAGACATCAATTAACCCTAATTTAGGGTTAATTGATATTTAATTAATATTTAATTAATGTTTAATTGATGTGTAATGCTAATTAATGTTTTTATACACATAATAATATCAAAATAACATCAATATATGATTTTTATATATTTATGTTATAAATTATCAATATATATTTTTATATAACCGATTCAGACCGATTCCGATTTCGATTCCGATTCCGATTCAGACCGATTCCTGACCGATTCAAAAAAATCGATTTTTGGCCGATTCAGACCGATTCCGATTCCGATTCCGATTCATTGGAAAACCGATTCCGATTCTGATTCCGATACCGATTCCTGCAACCATGCTATCAATCAAATTACACTGTTTGTAAAAATTAATACTTAATTTCATATTTTCTCTAATTCAATGTGAACCACAATAATGAACTATCATAATTTAATCATGTTATGTTAACCACGATAATGACTAAAATCAAATCAATCAGCACTAACATATACCTAATGTCGGTATGGATAGAATTTAAGTTTATATCATGATCATCACAATTAATATCATAATCAACTTATACCATTTGGAACTACATTAAACAAATCTTCACATTTTCCTAATTCTTGGCAACACACAAGTTTTTATTAATTAATCATGCAATAACATTCATAATCATGAAATGAAACAATCTAAATCAAATCACTAGCGATATATACCCAATGTCGGCGTAGACAACAACAACGCCACGCTTTCACATGACTCACTCCCTACTCGAGTCAATAATCATAAAATAAAACCCAAAAATACAAAATAAAATAAAAAACACCGAATACTTGTCTATGACATATCTCATCTCTACCAACCCATCCAAAATACTAACTAGCGCATTCTAATGTGGTAAATGACCTAAAACTAATTTTACTGTCCACTATATAAAATAAAATAAAAAAACAAAGTAGCATACTATCGTATATTCTGATAATTCATTTTTTGTGTTATCCTACTAATGTTATCATCATATACTTAGGTACACAGGTCTTTCATGGCCTATAGTACAACCTCACCTCATATATTCCAAATTAAATTCGACTCAACTCGACTAGTTTACGAATATAAAACTCTGACTCGAGTCACACGTTATATAATATATATATATAAGTGTAGATAACTTGCTATTTTCGTTCACTTTTTGATTAAGTTGTTCTCCAGTATGCAAGTTAATTTCAAAATTAATAAGAATAATGAATGGTTATTAAGTTTCAAGAAAAATATAGAATACAAATATTAAAAGTAAATTTAATTTTTATAAGTAAAAGATTTCAATAACTAAATAGAATTTATTTTTTAAAGATTCTTAATTCAAATAGAATTATACTCTTTTTTTAATAATAAATAACATTATATATATACAATCTGTGAAAATTTAAATTAAGTGTATATTATTAAGTAATGAAATTTAATTTGAAATTATAATTATAAATATATTAAAGTTAATTATTTTTAATTATTAATTTATGTTGAATTATTGTCCAACACTTTCTTAATAATAAACAATAATAATTATTATAAATTAAGTAATTATTAAAAGGCTTATAAAACTATGATGAGGCCAGAATTAACTGGTTTTAAAAGGCTTATAAAACTTCAATGGGGGTTGAAGAATGATATTAAAAAATCTCAAAAAATCCAGTGTTTCACGTTGGGGGACAGGCTTATATTGAGACAGGAAAATTTGCGGAGAAAAGAAAATCAAAATTTTCTTACCAACTTTCTTCCACTTTCCCACGCGAGAGCCGAGGCGGCCGCGTTCGACATCCACGAGGCCGCCGGCCGGCCACCTTCTTTCCGATCGAGGTATGCCTTCTTCCTTTCCCTTCCCTCCCAATTGAGAGGTTGATTGGTTGCACATACCTGAATCTAGATGAGTTCATTTGTGTTACCTATTCGCTGCTAGATGTTTGTTTTGAAGAAAAACAAAAAAAGAGTTGCGGTGAATTTTGTTGCTTAATTTTTGGCAGTGGATAGGAGCATGTGAGGGGATTTTGAGGTTGTTCAGAAAAAATGGGGGTCAAGTTTCAAGCTTTGAGGAATCTTGATGCGTTTCCCCGTGCTGAGGAGCATTTGCTGCAGAAAACTAAATCAGGGGCAGTTGGTAACTTTCTTTTTTCTTCAACTAAGTTTAGATATTGGGAATTGGTTGTGGACGTTGTTTAAGTAATTGATCTCTATTTTTGTTTGGATGTGTAAGGTAATTTTTTGTGATTTGGGGGTGAAAAATAGCTGTTATTTTTTTCCAATTTTGTTCATGTGCAGTATCTATTATTGGTCTAGCGATAATGGCCACTCTGTTTGTGCACGAGATGAAGTATTACTTGACAACTTATACTGTGCACCAGGTACGAATGTACTTCCTCGGCCGATATTTGTCTGGTTAATAAGCATTTCAGATGAGGAACACATAATTAATAATAGCTGATGCTATTTCATTAATGATGACTTTGGACATTCACGTTTCACTACTAGCTCTTGTAGTGCTAACCGATAAATATGCTTTGCTAATTTCTGATATTCTTTAATGCAGATGTCTGTGGATTTGAAGAGAGGTGAAAATCTTCCAATTCATGTTAATGTGACATTTCCTTCTCTGCCTTGTGATGGTAAGGTTCAACTACCTATGGAGTTGCAGTTCATAATCATTTTGTTTAGTTATATCTCTATCACAAGTATTCAGTTGTTCAAGTAAAATAATGATAAGAAAGTATTGTGTCCACAGAGAGTGTATAGTTAAATTCACAAATTACGAAGATTAAGTTAATTAATTCTGAGAGATAAAACAATCAATTATCATATCTACTTTAAGCTACCCAAGTAAAAATTAACTAAGTAGAATGTGGATTTACTTAGGCGACTAAGGCATGGGATTCAAACTATAATTATTTGCTTCGTATTTTTTCATTACATGATTCTTTACTTCCAATTATTGACATGAGTAATAGACAATTGACCATTGCAATTATTACGAATTCTAATCCAACTTATATATCTCTAAGATGGATACGTATATGTTTCCTTACCCATGAATCTCAATCTATCAAGATGTAAACAAAGATTCTATTTATGAAAAATCTAAGCTTTATATGTCTAGGCAAGATCAAAATCTCCAAAACAATACAATAGATAGCCAAACTATTGCTAGCAGTCAGCATAAAATAGAATAAATAATCCGATGATGAAATTAAGTAAAGAGGGATAAAATATCATTAACCTAAGATACATTAGAATCCTAGACAATGAAATACGCAGTTAAAGATGTATCTAACATCTAGATATTGTTGCTTAGATAAAAGTCATTACAAGAATAAAAAGTAGAAGAGAGGATAAAGAGAAACTCTTGGGAGAAGTCATCCTCACTTCCAATCTACTTATTTTCGCTGCTTGCATGCTTAAATGAAGTATCTAAGCCATCGAAAGACATCCAGAAGTTTCTTTAGTGTTGCCCCTCTTCTTTGCATTAAGGAGTTGAGGCACACATATATGCATTTTCATATGCAAGTGCATGTATCTCCATGTGCAACATATGTTTACGTGCATGTCTGGAATCAACTTTACTTGGTCTTCATCCTTCAAATTTTTTATCTTTTTGCTTTGAAACCTTTTACTAACAAATAACATCCATAATATTTTCACTGCTTGCACGCTTAAATGAAGTATCTAAGCCGTCGAAAGGCATCCAGAAGTTTCTTTAGTGTTGCCCTTCTTCTTTGCATTAAGGAGTTGAGGCATATATAGAGGTTGGAAGCTTGGTGAAGAAGTTAGAGGAATTAATAAACATGAAATTGAACATCTGCTCTTCCCTTATACAAGTCCATACGCCCACATATACGCATTTTCATATGCATGTATATGCAAGTGCATGTATCTCCATTTGCAACGTATGTTTATGTGCATGTCTGGAATCAACTTTACTTGGTCTTCATCCCTCAAATTTTTTATCTTATTGCTTTGAAACCTTTAACCTACAAATAACATCCATAATATTATACATTAAAAACCAAGAATCAGCTCAACAACGCAATGATTTCACAATTTTTTTACTAAAACTTGTAACATACCTTAAACTCATTGACAATCTGCTAGACTAGACAAAAGACATCACTAATCACAAGACATTGTTAACACTTTACAAGAAGTATCATTTATTTGATCAATGCCAATGGATTTATACTTTTTTTTTTGTTACAACTTGCTTTTTTCTAGTGCTTAGTGTGGATGCCATCGATATGTCTGGTAAACATGAGGTAGACTTGGATACAAATATATGGAAGGTGAGTAGCCTGTGCCATTTTTTTTTGTTGGTAGCCATGTGTTTCAACTCTCACTCTGAATTTAGAATTATTAATTCATTAGCAGCTAGGAAATGATCCATTTACTGTGTGGCAAAAATCATGTTTGAAAGTAATTGTATGACTTGAATTACAATTTTTTTTAATTTTCAGGGGCTCAGTGTCTTGCGACATGACTAGTCATGTCGCACTATTTACAACCATCCATATAATAATCTCCAAAATCTGATTTTATGATTGGGGATGAAAGTTTTTCATTCATTTTTCTTTTTCTCCAAATCTCTATCAGAATTAGTTACTCCCTTCTGAATTTTGTAATAAAGATGCTTTGATGTTTTGTTCTCTAGATTTTATGCATCTATTCTTGTAGGTTTACAAAACAATTCAACATTTTATTAACAATGATTGTGTCAATAATATTCAATTATGATGTTTCCCTTGAATATTTTGCAGCTTCGTCTAAACCAAGATGGCTACATTATTGGGACTGAATATTTGTCTGACCTTGTTGAAAAAGAGCATACCCACGACCATGGTACATTTTTTCCCTCTACTGCCTTTATATTTAGAATAAAAAAATAATTATGCTCCTCTTATTTATTTATGATTTGTTCCTTTAAAGTTTTAACAGTTATGTGGAGTTTGTCAGTGCAGTTTACATGTTTGATGCAAGCGCAACAATATTATCAACTTCATGTTGTAATCTTGAACATGTTTGATGATTTTGGTCTGATTAGTGTACAACTGTTGCTTACACTTGATGATAATCTATGACCTTCTGCTTAACTTTCTTTGCTGGAAGACTGTATGTACACTGCCATCCATGAATAATAGGATTGTTTTATGGCGAGTAAACCATATATGCTATTGCCGATTGCTTCATGATTAACAATTTTACTGTCAAAAAAATCACTATATGCATTTGAAGATTGAGAAGAATGCCATGCCATCCAGTCTTTCAGTGTGCTTTAATTTCTTTTAGAAAAGGAACTGATATAATACATCATGTCTATTTGAAAGTAGTGTAAACTACAACACTAAAATAATGTCAAAACTCATATTATGAAATTGTAGGGTAGAACAGTGGATCAAGTATTGTGATCTTTGTAAGAGGTGCTGAAGACTCATTTTGATTTTACATTTGATTAATCTGCCAATGATTTTAATTCATTTGTTAAAAAAAAAATTTAGAACACTTTGTGTTCAGCAAGAATTTTTTTGATGCGACTAAAACAATGGTGTAGAGTGTAGACCAAATAAGAACTATGGAATTGATGGTGGAAGCTAAAAACAAAGAGATGTCTTGGGGGTGTGGGGATCCCAGGTCCTCAGCTGCAGAAAGAAATTGTGAAAGTTCGTATAGTATAACTGGAGACTTCTTCCTAGTTTTTAGCTTCCCTGTTTATGGTCTTTGGAATTGGCAATACAAGATTGGTAGTGTTTTCCTCCAAGAAAATATAGCTTTGGTTGTTTTATACTGAAAATCAAACCAGTTATTGGACTTGTGCTCCTTACCATACTGCTATCTGTAGGACCTAAATTTATGTTACAGACAGTTCGTGGAAGATTATATGTCTATTAATTTCCTAGATTTTGATTTATAACATCAGCTCATGAAAAGGACAATCATGTAGTCTCTATACAGAAGGATCATTCCCATGGTTTTGCGGAAGATACAGAGAAGAAAATTAAAGAAGTAAAACAAGCATTGTCAAATGGTGAAGGTTGCCGGGTATGTAAAGACATCTACATATGTACGTTCATCCTTCTTAGTTCTAACCCTTTCTGCTATTCAGCATCCCAGAGTTATGGTTGGCCGAAGTAGGACTACATGGTGGTTAAGATCTCATTAATTGAAAGTTAGCACCTGTGTATGAGTCAAATATGGCACCTGCTATTCAGCATCCCATAGTTATGGTTGGCCGAAGTTATGGCAATGCCATTTTTTTTCTGGCTTATACATGGTTCATGTCTTGCAAGATTTTTGGGACGAAGGCTATTTTGAAATTTCTAAGTACTTGATACCTGTGCAAAGGTTTCTCATATTGAGGGCTTTGACTTTTTAAACTTAAATTCATTGTGGGATAAAAGAGCAAATGGATTTAATTGTTTACATGTTCTATTGGTATGCTCTGCTTATTAGTTTTTGTCCTGTCCCAATGATTATTTGCTTATTCAGGTTTTTGGTGTCCTAGACGTTCAAAGAGTTGCTGGAAATTTTCATATTTCTGTGCATGGTTTAAATATTTTTGTGGCACAACAGGTCAGTGGCAAAAATATGACATTTTTTTGTGAGGATGTTGATTACATAATTATGTTGGCTTTTTTTTAAAGGGTAAGCATTTGAATCTATATGTTAATTAAGGTAGTTATTGGTATAATTGTGATTAAGGTTATTTTCTTTGTGTTGATGCTTTTTTTCTTTTATTGACTTCTTTTCTGCTTTGTGAAGATATTTGAAGGTGCGACACATGTTAATGTAAGCCACATCATTCATGATTTGTCCTTTGGTCCAAAATATCCTGGTATCCATAACCCTCTAGATGGAACAACAAGGATCCTACATGATGCAAGTGGAACATTCAAGTATTACATCAAGGTAAATTATTTCTGACCCGCAATTGTATTTTTTTATCATTCAGAAGCAAATCAATTTGTCTATGATTAGTAATGTTTGCATGGGATCACATTGGTTAAAGATGTTTGAGAAAGTGCAATGTTATCGCCAAATGTGAAACTTGGTTTGCAATTCTTGGATATACAAAAGAGGGCAGAAGGAAGATTTACAGAACATGGATAGAGGTTGTCTGGAAGGATATAGACTTTCAAGATTTAAGCATTGATATTGTTTACGATCAAATGGAACAGTAGTCTAGGATCCATCTCCTAATTCCAATTTGGCTCAGTGGTGTGGAAGAAGAAAAAAGAAAAAGAAAAAGAAATTACCTGTTATTCTGTACTTAAGCTTAAAAATGAAGCCCATACTCAGACCTCAATTTGACACAATTTTTATGTCCTTTTTGACAATGTTGTCAAAGAAAATTGGTGTTCAATGGCAATGAGCATTGCTGGTCGTGTTGGGTGGGAATTGTTGAGTGGCAATGGCAGCAGTGATTGATCCTACCTCTGCCTTTGTTGCATTTACTTTTTCATTCAATTAAGGTGATTGTCGAACTTTTAGATCCATTTGTTTGTCGTCGAGGCAGATGAAGATGGGAGAGGCTGGTTGCCATCCTGTGTACGATATGGATTTGGTGTTCAATTGACTTTGGTGCTTAGTGCTGACTGACCCATGAGTATTCTCTCTTGTCCTATTAAATGTTGATGGAGACACCATAGCTTTTCGTGTCTTGAAAGATAACTAAGGGTCTTAGTTAGTCCAATATGAATTTATAGCCAAGGCCATGCATTAAAGCTGGTGAATCTAATGGCTCTTGCTAAGTTGTCTTGAGATGGGACTTCTAATTCGAATGATAGAGAGAGAGAGAGAGAGAGAGAGGAAGAGAGGAGGGAAGAGATAGCTCTTGCTAAGTTTTCTGTCTTGGCCTGAACATTGACTTCCTTTTAGATATTGGCCAAGGTTGTACATCTTCTTGAGACAACTTCCTCTTTGAAACTTATTTTCTAATCATTAGGTTGTGTAAAGCATTACCTGGTTATTATCACGATTGTGTTGGGACTTATGAAAAACAAAAGCTACATACATGACATCTAGTTTAAATATTTATGGCTCTAGATTGTTCCCACGGAGTACAGATATCTTTCAAAAGAAGTCTTGCCAACAAATCAGTTTTCTGTTACTGAATACTTTGTGCAAATGCATGAAGGAGATAGATCTTGGCCAGGTTTGCTACTTACCTTTATAATTAGTTGATCGATGTGCTGGCCAATTTTTTTGTTTCTTTTTGTTGACCATTTTTGTCTTCCCGTGTTTCAGCTGTTTACTTCTTGTATGATCTATCTCCAATCACTGTAACAATCAAAGAAGAGCGACGCAGCTTCTTGCATTTCATTACCCGCCTATGTGCTGTGCTTGGTGGTACTTTTGCTGTAACAGGTCATGTCTATAACACTTGTCTGGTGCCTAAGTAGTTGATTGTTTAGTTTACTGTGGAGTATGTTTTTGCCTGCAAAGTACTTCATCTAATTCTCTGGCTTAGCTTATATGTAGCTGCCAGTTAATTTAAAATGTAGCTAATAGAAACTGCACAACTTGGTTTTTCTTATACTATGGCTTAGTGATCCACTGCTTTATCAGAATACTTTTTTACTTGCCTCAAGTATGCAGACCTGAACTTCTACTGGGCAAAACTGATGCCCTCGAGAAGGCATTGTTGCCTGTATTACACATAAAGAAGTGTTCTTTCTTTCACCAACCCAACTGTCTTAACTTATGCTATTTGCACGGGACACATGGTTTTCTGTTTGTGTTAAATATTTTAAGTCATTATTGCTACATTCGAAGCTATTTTTTTATCTTGTTTTGATTGTTTGATGAACTCTTGATGGAGTCAATTGATGACCAAATTGTGCCTCTTTAGTGTCTTTATGTTTTTGATGGATGAGTAATTATAAAAAGTGATTTCAGTGCAATTAATCATATACTATTCAGCCTTGAATTTCCTCAAACTCCTCTATTTCTGTGAATACGAAATCTAGTTATCAAATGTATTTTAACTGCAAGTGAAGGTACGATTTAGCTAGTTAGGTCCTTATTTTCTCCATCGCTTGTTCTTGGTATAGGGATGCTGGATAGATGGATGTTCAGGCTTCTTGAAGCATTTACAAAGTCAACAAAAGGTGGCATGATGAGGTAGGAAGAGAAGAATGCTTTACTTCCTACCATAAGCTTAATGTTCCCTCCCAGTTTTGGACCTTTTTCGTCGGAGAGTTGGCAGCAATGGCACAGTTAACGTTCAATACTCTTATATACTGCTCCAACTATTTAATTTATTTTCTCCTTGTGTAAAAGTAACTGGTCATTAAAATTTTCTTTTCTTTGATAGGTTATTTTCAAAATAGTTTTTTTTTCCAATCTTGAACTGATAATGTTTTGTCGAAGAAAAGTGAGACATGGCACTCACATTTTTCAGGCAGGAATTTTTTGGGTTTTCACTTTCAAGTAATGTTCAATGAATTCTTGGGTCTTACAGGCCTAACTACTTTGTCTACTTAATATAAAAAAGTATTTCAATTATAATAAAATAAGGCACGTCCATAATGATCCAGTGTATCAAATATTTTCTATGTTTATCACTTTATTCTTGTATTTATTTATATATAATTTTTATAAATTATCCATCGATTTCAATGAGGACCCTCCTACGGCAAAATTTAAGAACGAAGATAAATAATTGAATTATTCACAAAGCAGGCATCAAAAGCATCACATGTAGTATTATAAGGTCTTATATATTATATATACATGAGTTATAGATCACACAGCTTATGTTAATTATATTTTTTATTTGGAACAGTCTAGTTTAGTGGGTTTTATTAATTAAAATCCACAGATAAATATAAAAATAAATAATGTGGGTATTTATAGATTTTTAACTCAATTATGTACTTTTAACCCTTTCAACTTAATTATCAAAATAAAACCCTTCTACTTTTCATGTTTATAAACTTCATTATGCGGGATTTATTAAAAAGGTTTAAATTCGATGTACAACAAATATGAATCATATGAAGTGTGGTTCACCTTAGTTTTCCCTGTTAGAAATGAAGTCCAAGAATTCATGGGTCAAATTTTAACTTTTAAGGGATAACAATGAGGAAGAGATAATAGCTTTCCTGCCTTCTTGTGTAAAACTAACAACTTGAGTCAGAATTTTATAATTAGAACCAGTTGACTTAACTGTTATTTTTAGCGAGTCGGTGTTAGAACACGTGCTGAACTAAAACCGGTTATGTGTTATGAACTATGACAGTCATGTGTACTCAAATATATAATGATAATGTCATTAATATAGCAACAAAATGAGTTATCAAAGTATATGAGTACGTTTATTTTTTATATTTTTAGTGGATCGTAGAATTAGAATTATGTCGTTTATCGTGTTAGGATTTGTTATTTATTATTTACGAGTGGGTTAGTAGGCTTAGAACATGTCATTTGAGTTAGGACACTATTATTTTATTTTATGATATTTTATTATTTATTTTTAGAATTTATTTATTATTATTGCCTCGTATTAGGAATGAATAATTTTTTTATTATAAAATTACCCTTACTCTAATTTTACCCCGACACTTCACCCTCCTCTTCCTCCCCGACAAATGACATCGTGCCCCTCAACCTTTCTGAAGTCCGACCACCTTCGTCCCTCTCCCTACAACACTGCGGCCAGTCGGCAACGACGCCACCCAGTGTAAAACCCGTGACTCGAGTTAGGGTTTTATTACAGCGAACTAGTCGGTTCGAGTCGAGTCAGTTCATAGACTGTACACTGAGTCGAGACCAACATGAGTTATGAACGATGAAAGTCACGTATACCTGAATATATGATCATATCGTCGAAGAGATGATGTGAGATGAGTTATCAAAATATATAAAAGTATGCAGTAATTTTTATTTTTATTGATTTGTTCGTAGAAATAGTTTTAGGCCGATTAACGCATTAGGAAGCATTATGGGTAGTTGGGATGGGTTATTAGCTATAGAGCATGTCATTTGGATGTTGTAGTGTTTATTTTATTTTACAGGATTTTTCCTGATTTTCTTAGATTTTTTAAAGATTTAATACTGTTCGAATAATTTCAATAACGTACAAGTATACACGGTTGAAATAAGTAATATAATGATGAGTTCGAGTATCGTTCCTAAAAAGAGATGAATTTCCTTAAATTAATTAAGGAAAAAGAAAATAAAATGATGAACAAAACAATAGCAAATGACTTAACAAATTATAAGTAATAATGTTAAATTAAAGGAGAATTTTAAATGATAAAGCTCGTTCTAGAGTTGAATCTCCCTTAACCTGAATTTAACCTTCATCACATCTAACTCTTATCTATTATTCCTTCATATTGTTGATCTAGGATAATTATATGACATGGTGGCTCCCGCTCCTTCATGCTTCTATTATTTTGCCTCAATTTCTACCTCCTAGTGACAATTGATTAATCAATAAAATTTGCCTTACAATCGCATACGGTGTTGTGTATCTCCCGACCACAACGACAAACAAGTCAAAAGACTCATCGTATGATGAATTATCAAAGATTAATCTAATTAATTTCTCCCAAAATCTAATTAAATATCATGATCTAAGAAATAGGCGATCAATCTATTCTTAGTATTAAGAACATGATAACTCAAACATTCCGATTGAATAAAAGAGTAAGAGGCTGAAATGAATCTAATTAAACCATGTTAAGTTTCATTCTTCTCTAGAACGGAAAAAAAATTATTTCATAATAAAAGAAAAGAACACAATAAAGAAGAAACTATTTTTTATTATAAAAAGAAAAGAACTACAAAAACTAAAACTAGTTCTAAGCCAAGAGTTGAGATATGATGAGAACCGATGATCCAAAAAACAAATGACCACCCCTTTATATAGAAAATGACATACAAGAATTCGAAAAAATAGCTCATTAGGTTATACATCGTACTTAGCAGGAGACTCATAGCAGACCTTAGGATGAATGTAGGACCTAGAATAGAGTTCCTGCGAGTACATGTAGGTGACTTTCCACATATGAGGATTAGAGGGACATGGGTAGATGCTAGCAGGTAGGTCTTACCCTCGGCGTAGTTTTCCCAGACATAGCCAGATTTGAACCTTGCGATACTCTAGAGTATTTGCGTGACCAACCCAGTAGGCCCTTAGGGGTTAGCAGTAGTAGGGATCAGAACACAAGAGAATGATGATGGCGATGTCAGAACAGGCACAAATAGATCAGAGTAAGCAGCGAAAGTGTGGTGAGCCCATAACCCACAGGTCCTAGGATCAAAACAAGGAAGAATGATGATGCTAATGCCAGAGTAGACAAAGATAGATCATAATCAAAATGTTTGATTCTTAACAGCATCACGAGAAGGACCCGCCATGTCGGCATAACTACCGTTAGGATGGACATACATGACTATTGAGGACTAGAGGATACAACTTACGTGTATCCAGTTTCCAATTTCAGTTGAACCTCCTTGAGCTAAAATTTCAAGGATGAAATTTTTATAAGGAGGGAAGGTTGTAAAACCCGCGATTCGAGTCACGGTCGTTAGCCGATCGGTTTAGCCGTCGGACCGAGTTAAGTATGTTGCAGAACACGTGTATTGAGCCGATGCCGGTCACGTGTATGAGCTATGAGGGTCATGTGTACCCAAGTATGTGATGATAACGTCATGAATGAGCAGAGAATGAGTTATCAGAATATACAATTGATGTTTTTAGATTTCTTTATTTTGTGATCGTAGAAATAGTTTTAGGCCGTTTACTGCGTTAGGATGTGTTATGGGGTAGTTTGGGTGGGTTCATAGTTATAGAGCATGACATTTGGATGTTGTGTATTTTATTTTATTTTATGGGACTTTTCTCGATTTTTTATATTTTTTTAGAATTTATTACGAATTAGTTATTATTTTGACTTGAGCCGGAAGCGAGTCAATACTTATTTACGAGTTTGCCACCCAACGTGTTTCTTTTTTTTTTTTCTTTTTTTCTTCCCCGACACTCTCCCCCACCCAAACCCTCGCCACGCCTTTCCACCGCCACTGTCGGCGCCGCCCTACGTTGGCCGGCTGTCAAGCAACGCCGCCCCACCCCACCACAGCGTCACCGTGCTACCCCGACCACCGCCGGCCACGATCGGGCTGCCACGACGCCGGAATTGGGTGCGACGCCGCCACCATTCTTGGAGACGATTCGCCGCCATTTGGGCCGCGCCACCGCCGCCGTGACGTCGACGACCATCCTCTCGACCTCCTTAGTGTTTCCCCCATACCCAGCGCAGACGTCAAGGCCGGTCGTGGGAAAAACCGCCGAAAAGTCGCCAAAAACCACTGAGCCGTCGGAAAACCGTCGAAACTCGCCGAAAAACCGGATCGATGGAATTTGCCGGATCTTCCGCGGAATTCATCCAAACGAACCCGATCGAGCTTCGGATGCCGTCGAGCGCCAAATTCAAGGTTCGGGACTTACACATGACGAAACCCTAATCGTCGCCGATTGTCGACGACGCGAGGTATAATTACCTCCAAGTTTTTATTTAGAATTGATGATTGTTAGACAGCATGCTAGGGTTGAGTAATTGATATGAAAAATGTCGAGATGTGAATGAAACGATGAATTACATGATGTGATTAAGAATGATGAAGATTAAGTGACTAATAAGGTAGTCTGAGCATGATAAGTGGCTAACGCAATTTAGAAAAATATAATAAAATTGATATGAATATGGTGACTTAGAATTATTTACAATAATAATTGTTTGACTACTGATAAATGTTTGCATTGTAAGTGTGATAATTTGATGCATCATGTAGTTAGCGAGCGTTAGTATTTGGTTCTGATGTGTAGGTATGGAGTAGGAGCTTGCCGCCTAGGCGCGATGTCACACTTGGAGCTTCTACCAGGTCCGTTTAGAACTCGTCTTTGTTTTACACTCTATTCCATCGCATGTTTAGTTTTCTACTTGCAGGACGAGTTAAGTGGAGTTTTATTGGATCCTATTTAACTCGGGTCATTTAGCCAAACAGTTTTCCGAGATTAATAACCCTTGAGGATGAGATCCCTCGAGTATATTTTCGAAAACAAAATCCACGGCAAGTTGTCTTCGGGCCTATTATATTAAATTCCCTACCAAGGCCTATATATATGTACTTTTCGTGTTTTCAGTGAGAGGTGGAAAGAGGGAGGCGGCCATGGCTTCAGATAAGGTATGTGTTCGTCTTCGGGTTGATGTTGGGGAGGACCCACTTCATCCCGAGGGATCCTGCTAACTCTGTGTTTGAGTTCCTCACACCTGAAGAATGTGGAGGTTTACGGGTACTGTTTAGTACCGCGCATGTCCGGACTTGTGGTTCAAAGGGTACTAAAGGCGATTGCCTGAGAGTACTCGGCCTTCGGCTCAAGGCCAGGAGTAATATGGAGGATGTAGAGGGCTGAGATGAACGAGAATGAGATTTGATGCAAGATGCAATAGATGAGATTTGATGCAAGACGCAACAGATGGGATGGCTAAGGAAAGAGAAAGAGATGGATAGAGGACGCTGCCGCTCGAGGGCGACAGCTCCCATTTCTGCGCTTGTGAGAGTTCTTGAGGAAGTATATTATGGTTTTCATTCAACAGGAGGGTCCAATGCCAGTTTGATATTAGTTATTTTCAGGACCGGTAACACTCATTACTGACGTGTTTTCGTACTATATGTAGGTGATGAGTGTGAGATGGATGCGCCAGTTTGGACGGAGGAGCAGTGAGGTCTCTTGCACACACATGTTTACTGATTAAATGTTTAATATTGTGTTTATGATTTATTTACGTTGAAATTGACTTGAGAAAATATTAAGAGATGATAATATATTGACGATTGAATGAAATGACTCGATGACATGACGTGGATTGTGGAAAGAATGCACAGGTGGGCTGAGACCTAAACTTGAGATAGTAGATTACATTTTATGAATGAAATTATTGATATGTCCATATATAGTTGTATATATTGTTTGACAGGGTGGCCCCTAATTGCACTTTAAGGGGAGGTTCTGTCCGTTTTTGTTTAGAATTCTTTTTTTAATTTTATCGCAACTGTGTTGATGTGTAAATTTGTTGTATGTCATCCATGTAGTAGCATTTTAAGATTTTTGTACATTTATCGATGCGTATAGAAAATCGCATCTTCATCTTAAGATGTCAAGAGTAAATCCAGGTCAGCTTAACCGAATCTAGTAGATTATCGAATGGTTCGGTCGCCGGTAGCATTTCCGGGTCGGTTCACAGGTGAGCCGAATTAGGGTGTACAATGTTCATATCCGAACGTTTGTCTACATCCATGTTCTGTCCAACTGTTTGCTAGTGCCCATGTTCATGCCGCTTGCTCATGCCTGTGTCTACGTCCAACCAGGCCCAGCTAACCGTGTCTAGTCCAGCTCACCCAAGAACTTGACTCGATCGAGTCGACTCAGTCTTGGTTGCCCCAATTGACTCGGCAACTCATTTTTTCCCGTTTTCTTGTTTTCGTCCGTTTTTTTTACTGTTTTTCAGTAATTTGAAACTCTCTATGTTATTTTAGATGCATGTTCACATTATTTGAAATATTTTGCTATTATGAATGTTTTTTGTTATTTATTATATGTTTATTATTTAATTAATTATTTATTCATTATTGTTTATTTTTAGTTATTTATGTATTTGTCAATTATGATGAATGCTCGGATAATAATTTATTATTATTGATGATGCATTTATTTGTTAATATTATTTTTTGTTCATGTTTATATTATTTAACTTAATTAAATGATTAATTATTATTTATTTGCTCGCTCACATTATTATTGATTCGTGTTTGGTCATATATTCATATATTTGATATTTATATCAATATTATTCATGATTAATTGTTATTAATTTACTTACTTAAATAATTATCCATTTAATTAATTGATTATGTTTTATGAATTAATTTATTTATTTACTTTCTTGCGTATGTGTTGATATTTACTTGTGTTTAGTGGTATTTTTATTTAGTGTTGATTTTATTCGCCCACTATTAGTTTTAGTATATTTCTTTGATATGTTTTACTTATTTATTTATTTGTTTATTGCTTGCACATGTTTCATTTTGCATGCCAAACATTGTTCATTTGTTTCCTTTGCATTGTATGTTGTTTGTGATGTTATCATTGATGCGAGCACATGCAAGAACCATACATCATATAGAGTTGTCAATCTTTTGCTTAATAGTGGGCTGTGATGTAAGTTTCAAAGTCAGAGCTGGCAGTATATGTGACAACACGCTTGGAGCTTGCACTATAGGTCCATTAAGACTCTTCTCAGATTCACTACTTTAGTCTATCATGGATTTGATTCTCAGATCATAGAACATATTAAGTGGCTATTTTATTAGACCCCACTTAACACGGACCATATACATGCTTTTCACTTTCGTAATAACCCTCGAGATTAAGATCTCACACTACGTCACTTTGCCTTCGGGCCTACTTATATGATTCCCTTTCCAACCCTATATATATGTATAGTATATATAGTTTTTATCAAGTTTTTAATAATACGAGAGTTGGTGAATTAGACCTCCCGTATAACGTGAGAATGTGCATATACATGTCACAGCAGGCTTTAGATTAGTGAGAGGGCAGTTATATTCGCAAGGGATCTTGACATCTGAACGTTTTGAGCTTCTGACACTCAGGAATTAGGGGAAGAAGGGTCCACTAGAAATGAATGGGAAGATAGAAAAATAGGAAGACAAAAGGATTTTTTGGTTAGACGTATAGAATTAGCTAAACATTTTATTCAAATAAATGTAGAACCAGAACGGATGTTACGAGCTATACTTGGCATTCAGGTATCCACTTCAAAGGAAACTTGTCAGAGAGGTGTGGAGTAGACGAATATTGTTGTATACAATACATATCTAGACTTGTGGTACAAAAGGTACTGAAAGCAAGGTTGTGCTCTACATCAGGAGTTATATAGAGGTATGAAAATGGCTTAGGATATGTACTATTTTCCGAGAGTGTGACCAATTATTGCCGAGAGTGGCACAACACAAGTTCACTTTGGGATGCTATTGAGTCTACAACTTGATGACTCCTAAGTAAATGCCCTTTGAATGTTCCCACGAAGAATAAATATGGTTTTCATTTCTCATAGAATATCAAATTCCACTTACCAATTTGTACTAGTTATTATATAAACCAGTAACATCCGCTGCTAACATTTTTCTTATTATATATAGAAGTCTTGTGTTCCTATGTGTTGTGTCAGTTTTGGTAGAAAGAAAATAGCTACTCAACTGTAATTGTTCTAATTTGGTTTTTAGGTGAATTGGAAATGGAGTGTTACACTATAATTCTTTGACAATATTAAAACCTTGTCAAGTTAACAAAATTGATGTCAATTCCACTATATATTTACATTAAACCAACTTTTAAAGAATATAATAATATAAAATTTTAATTAAGCCAAAAAATAATACTAATTATTATTTATATAAATTAATATTGATATATTTTTACTTCAAAAAATGAGCAACGACTTTTAATAAAAATAGTAAATTGGTAAAATTGTAATACTAGAGACTTTTACTAGTACCATTTCAAAAAAAAAATGATGCAATTAAATTTATTATTTTTTACTATTTTTTAAATAATAAAAAAATACTTAACAATTTTATTTCGACTTCTTTTGAAAACCGGTCCAACTTGCAACCCTCGTAATACCAAATAAGTTACCAGATTTGTGATCTGTATGAGGCTATTTGGTTCAATCCGGTCGAATTAGTTTCTACCATGTTCTAAAATTATAAATAATATATTTTTATTAATTATTAAAAATATATTTTTTTCATCAATATTTTATTAAAGATAAGTTACAATGCAGAAATTATATAAAAAATTTAACAAACCGGGGGTAGTGACCACATTAGTATTAAAGCTTAAATAGTACCGAAGTGGAATATAATACGCAATATTCCCCGTATAATCGGATGGTATTATATGGTATTTAAAATCTTCCCGTTGTTAATTGTTAGCCTTTTAAGTTAACGCGCGTTGGTTCTACGCGAGGGGTCCTTCAAAACCCCTCTCCCTTTCTCTCCTCTTTCAAACCCGATCGAGCTCCCACCGTCGCCTCGTCACTTCCTCGTAGCCGGCGACACCGACCCACTACACGCGCCCGCCCCAGGTCCGTCCGTATTTCTCGCCGCACTTCTCTCCCCCGCCCTATTTTCCCGCCTCCCATTCTTTCGACTACATATATATGCTATTTCTTCAATCTTGAGGGGGAGAGGATGGGTTTCCTTCTTCTTCTTCTCTTGTTCGCATTCTAGTTTGTGAAAGGATGAATCGGAGAAGTATTGCTTATCGATTTTTGGATCTTCTCCGGCTTCTTTTTGGTCGAGTTTGGTGTGAATTATTGGTGATCTTGCGATTTTGCTGTTGTTGATGTTATTGTTTTGTGCAGAGGGGAAAGCTCGGGTGGAAGGTGCAATGGCGAATCTTCTGAATCCGAACCCGAACAAATCGGTTGAGGTGTGTGCTGTTTCTTCGATTATTACCTTGCCTTGTTCTTGCTGCGAATATGTGCCTGTCGAGCGGATTGTGTATGGTTGATTGGTGGGTTTAGGGTTCAGTGTGAATTTTCTTGTTTTCGTGGGCGGCTTTGTTATGGTTCCTTCTTGCGGTTAATGGATGATGTTAGTGTGCGGTGGACTAGATTGGAACAGTAGTAAGAACTTTAATAATGTCTGTTTAAGGGGATGATGTGTAGGTATTGGTCATTTATTTGGTGAACTCGTGCTTAATCATTTATGTTACTCTGTGGTGGATATGTTTGATACCTTTGCATTTCATAGAACAATAGTATGTTCTTTGTCGTCTTCTTCCTCCACCTTATCCTGATATTTATTATTCTGTCATCCTGCTTGAGCATAAATATCAAAGCTCAATACAATAAGGGTCATATGTTTATGGATATGCTTCGTCCAATTTCTTTTCCATCGTCCTCTGCCCCTCTTTTGTACATTACAAGTTTCAAATGAAATCTCTTTACAATGGCATTGGGTTTGCACATGCCTGAACCATCTCAATCAATGTTTATGAATTGCAGTCTTAATTGGTGCCGCCGCAAATTGTCTTCTAATAAAACCATTAGACATTCAGTCTATTAATGTGTGAGATATCGGTATTGCTCATTGATTTGGTGGAGGACTTAGTTTATTTCATCTTCTTGGCAATTGTTTATTGGGCTGGATCTTTTTTTATTGTCTTGCCTTTCCTTTACTGCGGAGTTTTGACCGTTCAACCATGCTGTTCTATTATAGGTGTCTCACCCTCCTGGTGACTCAGTATCCAGTCTGAGCTTCAGTTCAAAGGGAAACTTTTTGGTTGCGACCTCTTGGGATAACCAGGTTCTTAAACATCTTAATTTTTTATTTCTTTTTCTTTTTATTTTTTTAATACCATTATGATTTACAATAAAAAATCCATTCCATGTTTGGTAAGTTTTTGGCTCTTTTGATTCTTATTGATAGGTTCGGTGCTGGGAAATTCTTCAAAATGGAACCAGCGTAGCTAAGGCATCAATATCACATGATCAACCGGTAGCTAACCATTAGATGGGTGTTTTTTTTTTCCTTTTTTTTTTTGGTTTGCACATGACTTGCAGAGTTATTGAAAGTGTAAATTTTGCATGGAAGGTGTTATGCTCAACTTGGAAGGACGATGGAACCACTGTGTTTTCTGGAGGTTGTGACAAACAAGTAAAGATGTGGGCATTAATTTCTGGCGGCCAAGCTACCACTGTGGCAATGCATGATGCTCCGGTCAAGGAACTTGCATGGATTTCAGAAATGAATTGCCTGGTTACCGGTAGCTGGGACAAAACTTTGAGGTAATCAATGGATTTTGTTTTTGGGTGTCATCTTCCTACTGCCATTCCTTCTTGTTCTTTTCTTCTCAAACTAGTATTAACTATGAAAAATTGAATATGGTATTCCCACCAACCCACCACCCGCCCAACTCTCCCCCCCCCCCATCCCCCCCACCCCTCCCCCTTATTTTAGTGCAATGACTACTCATGTGATTTCTATAACTTGTTTTTCTGCTAACATACGGTATGGCTGGCTATGGTTGTAGTACAGTTGCTTTCAAGGTTTTCCTTTTCGGATCTCGGATTTGTATCAGTTGGTTGAAAAGATGATAACTTTGAGAAATATTTTAGCTTTCTTGTGGATATTTGATTTATAAATAGATATAAGGTATGATAAATAGTAACATAAATGCAACTATATGCAACAATAATATTTATATGTTTTAAGATGCAACCAATTTATAGCCTATGTGAAGGTTGATTGGAGAATCATGAATCAATTTATATTCTACGTTTTTAAATTGGTTTGGTTGTATAAGTATGAACAAAAGATGAAATGGGGATAATCTTTGTCAATAGTTTCATAGTTTGACTTTTTTAAACTTTCCGTAACTAATTAAGCTAAATGACTCTTATTTTAGGCTCATAAATTAACATTTATGGATAATTTCTTTAAAGGTAACTTATATCTTGTAACTTGCTTCAAATTGATTCTTTTGATGTATGATTTCCTGTTTGAAAATTACAAAAAAAGAACAAATAAAGGCGGTTGAAATGCCATCTCTTCACCCGGTTTTGCCAAGATTTAGGATAGATGGAGTAATTGATGAGCTGTTTTGGTAGAATTATCAGTTCAGTGAACATTTTAAAGGTTGACAGACTATGCTTCTCACTAATGGATTTCTTACCTGGACTATGCGGTTTATACAAACTCCGCCAATGCTTATGCATTGCCGGTCCCAAGTCGAAGGGGCATCTGGCCATAAAAATTTTTTCCATTTGTAATTGCATTGAATCTAGTTTAGGGTCCATGCCCCCGACACCCTTTGGGGTACTAGGTAGATGAAGATGAAGATGACCGTGGTTTATTGACTTTTGCCTGCTTGTTCATGTTTGCATGCAGGTGCAACTTAGCAAGACACATGATTGTGAAAGTTGTTACTTGGTCTATAAATTCTATGTGACTTATCCCAGCCTAGCTGTTTAAAGTGCTGTGATGATGCCATGGTTACAAATGTTTCTGTTATGCCGCTACGCGAATGAATTTATTTTTCTGCGTATAAGTGAAAATTAGTACCCCTCTTTTTGCTATAAATATGAAGGTATTGGGACACAAGACAGCCAAATCCAGTACATACTCAGCAGCTGCCTGAACGCTGTTATGCCCTATCAGTTAGGTATCCTTTAATGGTCGTTGGGACTGCAGACTGAAACCTGATAGTGTACAATCTACAGAATCCTCAGGTAATTTTCTTAGTTTGTGGTCTGTTTTCATGTAAATGCCCATGCCAATGGCATTCTGCGGGTTGATACTCAAGCAGAGAATTGTACAAAATTACTTCTCCATATGATGCAATAATTTGGAAACTGGAAACAGTGATACTGCATGTTGTCTTTTTTCTTTGAGGAGCTCAACCAACTTGGTTTTGTTATCCGGAGATGCTACATTGATAAAGGCTCTGAGAATAGTTATGTTTGGATTAAAACTATGGTTCATTAGGAATATTTTCAGAGAAAGTGAATTATTTTTGGATCTATGGATTTTACTTTTCCCCATTTTATAGAACAAACTGTTAATCTCATGGATTAAATTTACGAGTTCTATTAGTCTTTTCTGGAGGTAATATTCTTAGACTATGGTGTTTGATGGTCTATGAGAAACTTTCTAGTTATTCTAATTTTGTATTAGCCAGTTCACTTTTGCAAGGTGTATGGGTTTGATAGTTAGGTCTCATACTGTTCACTAGCCTTAGTTATTCTGTGCTGCCTGCTTGGCTTGGAAATGGATAATTGTTAAAAATTAAATATTATTAAGCATTTCTAACTGTATTGAATTAATTGTTCATTTTAACTTCTAAGTTGGTGCTCTCTGCTAAGCTTACAAACAATAATCTGCTCGCTTAGCTTTCATTGCTGGGTAAAAGCAGTTAGTTTTTAAAAATCATTTGAATGCCTTCTATTCTGATAATTAAAAAATTGTGACAAGTCAAATGAGCCTTAATGGTCAAAAAGGAGTAATCTATATGGAAAGGGAGGGGTAGATGCTTTATTTTTTGTAAACGTACGTCCTTAAATGCTTGATATAGTGAATATCTTGATGATTATTTACTTGGGACGAGGTCATATTTTTGCTGCTTGGAGGATGCATGCGTACATGATCAATTTCTCTAGATTAGTCAACATGCTTAATTAACTCCGCACATTGTGTCGGTAAAGAAGGGTTGGTGTTGGGAAGGGCCTCAGGCTATCATAACTTTGCCATTTAATCACATGAATCCTAATCTAAGATCCATGTTCATGACCACCTATTTGGGATAAGGTAAAGGAAAAAGAAATAGAAGAAAGTAACACGGATTGTCTTCACTATTTTGTTTTTTGCAGATATCTGATTATTACAGCTTTTGCTCGTTGCCTCTTTAATATTTATGTTGGTTGGTTCCTTTTGTGGATTTACTCTTTGAATGTACAGGCTGAGTTTAAGCGGATTCTTTCTCCTCTCAAATATCAAACAAGGTGTTTGGCTGCATTCCCTGATCAACAAGGTTTTTTGGTAGGTTGCTACATTTAAGTCATTTTTTCTTCCAAGTTACATTTTAAATGATTGTTTGTTCTTTTTTCTGAGTCTAACTTTATATTCATGGTCTTATCCAAATTTTAACACATTGGTAGTTTTGCCAACTTGCTTTATATTTTAACTTTTTGGTCGACTTTTGGTTCAAGTCTATACAAGCATTCATCTTTGTGTAGCCAGCAATTTTCTTTTTATTTTGTACACCTTTATAAGATATTGTATTGATTTTTTTGCCTTATGCCACTCAGGTGGGCTCCATTGAGGGTAGAGTTGGTGTGCATTATTTGGATGAAGCACAGAACTCTAAAAATTTCACTTTCAAATGCCACAGAGAAGGGAATGAGATATATTCTGTAAATTCATTAAATTTTCATCCTGTATGTCCTCTTCACTTCTCTGTCTTTTCTTGTCTTGTGATATTTTTCCTTCTGATTTTTGTTTTTTACTGGTATATATAATAATGTGCTAAGCTTAACTTGTTCAAATATATAAAAAAAGTAACCTCTTGTCATACTTTATTTGATATAGTTTAAAGTAATGATGGCTGATGCAAATGCTCTACTGCCAAGTCAAGAACACTATGTTGCATTAAGCTAATGCTTGGTCCTCGCATTGATATATAATATGCTAAGAATTGCTTATGGGGAAATGGAAAAGAAATTGGCTGAGATGGATTAAAGATGATGTGGTAGATGATCTTTAAGGGGTGGATCTAATAGTTCATTATAAAGATTGAGGATCCCACAAAGGACTTTTGGAACTGATAGATAATTCTACAAAAAATAACTTTTATCAATCAAAATTGTGTCCAAAAAATAACTTTCATTAATTACGACTGCCTACTTTAATACCTGATATTCATGAACTTATAGTTTCCAATAAAATAAACAAATAATAATAAAAGAAAGAACAACTGAAATGTAGAAATGTCAAGAAACCCCTAAAACATAGAGAAAAGTGACTAAACTATCTGTTGTTGCTTGCTGTCCTGCTAGTGTCTGATTGTGCTTATTCAGCAGATCTGGATAATTGTTAGGCTGCTCAATTAGGACTTTGATTTACTAGTTGGATCTACTGAATGCTTGGCTGTTATATTGATACCCGTTTCTCTCGGAAAGTAAATTTCCAAGGAAAATTTGTCCATAAGCAACTGAATGAGAACTTAAGCTCAATTTTATGGAAAAAGTACATTCATGTAGTCGTGTGAAATTATTTGTTGTTTCATTTCTTTTTTTTTTGTTGGGAAGGTGGGGGGGGAGGGGATTGTTCAAGTGTTTGCTTGTGGCTGATTAACAATTTGAGGTTTTGACTGTTTTTCCATATTAATTCATCTATCTGATGCAATGATGGACGTATTTTAACTATGACAATTATTATCTGGCGACTTTGTCTTTGCATTAGCTGTATTTAAGTTAAATGGGAATTTGAGTGGTCATTTTGTATCATGATTATCTATGCCTTGTTTCAGGTGCATCATACCTTTGCCACTGCAGGATCAGATGGAGCTTTCAATTTTTGGGACAAAGATAGCAAGCAGAGACTTAAGGTTTGCAATATGCATAAATGGAAAATACACTTGTAAACTGCGGCATTGAATTGAATGTTGGGTTGGCTTAAAAGAACTTTGCTTGCTTGAGATGTAGAGCCTTGTACATCCTAACCTTCATATCAGCTAATCAATGTTATTTAATTTTTGAATTATGCTGCTCTTTATTCTGCTGATTTTGCTGAATTTTGTAGTTTTTTATTCTCTTATCCATCATTATTCATGCAAGTTTTTCAACTTATCCAAGTGATGTAATTATGTGCTTTATTGTAGGCTATGATTAGATGCAATCAACCAATCCCGTGCAGCACATTCAACAATGATGGCTCTATATTTGCATATGCTGTACTTATGTCTTTCCTTATTTTTTCATTGCTTCATTTGTATATTTATTAACTGTTGAATGCTGAATATGAACGTGCTCAAGGTGGAGTCTGTTAATTTCCTTAGCTCACCTTTTTTAGCTTATGCAAAATCTTCACTCCATGCAGGTTTGTTATGATTGGAGCAAAGGGGCAGAAAATCATAATCCAGCCACGGCAAAGACATATATTTTCCTGCACACACCTCAGGTGTGTTAGGTCAAAACATATCTAAAAATATTTTTGCGTGTTTTGCTGGAAGATGTTATCACTGTTATTCCATTATCCTGAACTTTAATTTTATAATTAAGCAAAGATGATGGCATTTTTCTACTTCAGGAGTCTGAAGTCAAAGGAAAGCCACGGCCTAGTACAAGTGGTAGGAAGTGAGCAGTACTCTGGACATATTGCCGATCGTTGGTTTCTGGGCATGTACTCTGGCGTTTGCCTCTACAAATTCAGTGAACTTGTTAAAGGTGAAGTGTAGCACAGGTGGAAATTTCAGCATCGTGATGATGGTCATCCGAACTTAGTACTTGTTCAAACTAAAAGAGGCTGTCTGGTATATAGATTCTTTTTAACATGGGTTTTGAAGTATATCTACAAATTACAATGTTGCTCAAGTGCCAGGGATTCACCCTCGTCGAGGTAATGTTAATTTTGTTTTTTGTCAGGTAACTGAGATATGTACAGAAAGTAAGATTAGTTTTTTTTGGCATTCCCAAGTTTGTATGCAATCATTTTCAGGTAGTCAATGTTTGGGTAAGATGTAATTAGATGATTTATTCTGCCATGATTCTGCTTTGAGCAACCTGCACAGATCACATTGGTATTGGCATAGCTGGTGATGAGAGTTTTGAAACTCCCATCTTTGTACTTGTATATATTCAATCCAAGAAAATGGTGCAAATGAGAGTTGCTAATTGGGTTTGTTGCCAGAATAATCCACTCTTAGCAAATCTTATTCCATCTTACCATGTCAGTTTTCTATGTAATCAGCAGCATAGAATTTGATATGACACTGCCTAAATACATCTCCAGTCAATCTTTATTTTTTGTGCACACCGAAAGTCCAGGACCAAAATTTATATAGGCCATAACCGAGTGTGATGGGTATTGTAGCAAGTGTGCACCTGACTTGGATGCTAAGAGATTGAAGTGGTCAAGTTTTTGTTCTATATTGTGAACTCTGATAAGATGTAAAATATTTTTAGTCACCACATTTGTATTCGTTAATGGTACGTTCTGCTAGGAGGGAAAATGGACAACAGATTCCGTAAGAATTTTCGCTACTTATCCAGCCAATCGCTACTACTTGCATTGATATTACTATTTTCCCACTTAATCGGAGTAATATTTGACATAGAAAACCGAATTGTAGCTATGTATTTCTTTTAACAATTACTAAACATTGATGAATTTCACTCTATCATCCCCATCCCCGTTGTCAACATCAAATGCAAGAAAAATAATGATTTACCCAAATAGAGACCGAAGGAGAAGACTCGGTAAAAAGCGAAGAATTCATGTGGGAGAGGATTTTGAGGAAGTAGATGGCATTGTTTAAGACTTCGATGGCTCTGCTGTGCACCTCTTAACCACCACTTGGCCCCCCACAGACCCGGATCTGCTTACTGTCCTTACCTCGACCTGGTCCTAAAATCACAATTGCATGCAGAAGATTAATACGAGGAAGTTTGTTAACTTAACTATCATATAAGACACCTTTTCACTATTTACCATTCTTTTCCTTCCTATTTCTCGCATATGCAATAACACTCTTCTTCTACGCGTTAATTGTGCTTTCATGGGAGTTGCAACGTAATTTGCCGTTTCATATATCCATTTTGAGTGTAAGCAGACGACAATGGTTTCCATGAAGCTTGGCTCTAAACCTGAATGTTTTCAACATAATGAGCAGACATGGTAATGTCTCTTCTTTGTTGTTCTGTGTGTTTATCATGTAATTCTATGCAGCATGATATGTTCTCCCTTTCAACTTTGTTTTAGTGCTTGCAAATAATGGTGGGTAGAGAAGATGCATAAACTTGCACTTCTATGCATTCATGTGCATCATATGATGATTAGATTAAATTGAAATAAGGGTGTGTTTTGCATTCGGTCTATGACTATGTTATATGTTCTTTTGATTAGTTTTGAGTCAATTCACTGGTACTTGTCTTCCACTTCTAAATGGATTTTGTTAAGATTGGGAAATATCTTCTAAAAATTCATTGTCAAGGCTCAAAACTTGGAAAATACCTTTCTTTAATGAAATTAAACACGAAAAAATACTATCATGATCTTTTTTTGAAACTTAGTATTTTTTTTTTGGGTATAAGCATTAGGATGCATAAAAAAGAGAGTTAAAAACAGTGTGCATTCGAAGCTTGCTTGAAGGTTTTAAAATGACTCTCGTTTTCCTTCGCTTGTGTTCGTAAAACCTGTGAACATTTGCAGGATTTGCACAACAGGACTTCCAAGTGACATTGATGTGGAAGTTGGAGAGATCACTTTCCGTTTGCATAAGGTATAATGGCAAATTTCTTCATTTTCCAGCACTCGTTTTCTGTTTAAATCTCTGAGTGAATGTGGAATAGAAAGGACTACATGTTCTTGTACCTTAAGATTGGATGTTCCATTGGTTAGATTGCTTTATGTTTGTGCATAAATTCATTCCTATCATTAAGTCACACAAAAGTATTTTTTCTTCTCCAATTTTATTAAGTTAGAACACATTATGGGTACTTAATTTTTCATCACTATTTGTTGCTAATTGATCACCCACCAATTTTTGCAGTTTCCCTTGCTATCAAGAAGTGGTCTGCTGGAAAAGCTGATAGAAAATATTCACACAGAGGAAGGATCCGCCTGCAGCTTGCAGCTTCATGACCTCCCCGGGGGTGCTAAATCCTTTGAACTTGTAGCCAAGTTCTGCTATGGAGTCAAGATAGAGCTCACATCTTCCAACATAGTGGCACTTCGTTGCACTGCCGAGCAGCTCCGGATGACAGAAGAGTATGGTGAGGGAAATCTGATTGCCCAAACAGAGGTGTTCCTCAATGAGGTCTTTGGAAGCTGGAAGGATGCAATCAAAGCTCTCGAAACATGTGAGGAGGTGCTTACACATGCAGAGGAGCTCCAAATTGTGTCAAGATGCATCACTTCCTTAGCCATGAAAGCTTGTGCAGACCCTGCTTTGTTTGGTTGGCCAGTGTCGGGGAAAAGCTCCTCTAGAAGCCCAAATGGGAGTGGGGTGTTATGGAATGGGATTGGAGATGGGGGCAAGACCAAGAATTTCAATGATGATTGGTGGTATGAAGATGTCTCTGTTCTCAATTTGAGTCTGTTCAAGAGGCTAATTCTGGCCATTGAGCTAAGTGGGATGAGGCCTGAGAGCATCGCTGGGTCTTTGATCTATTATGCAAAAGGGCATCTCCCTGGACTTAGTCACCATTCAAGCTTCCATGACGGCAACTCCAGAGCGCCACCAAGCACTTCTACTGCTCTCCCAAGTGAAACTGAGCAAAGGGTTCTCCTTGAAGAGATGGTTGATTTGATGCCAATAAAGAAGGGAGTGACATCTACTAAGAACTTGTTTGGATTGCTAAAAAGTGCAATGCTCTTGCATGCCAGCCCCTTATGCAGAGAAAATTTGGAGAAGAGGGTTGGTTCCCAGCTAGATGAAGCTGCATTGGAAGATCTTCTCATACCAAACTTGGGTTATTCTGTGGAGACATTATATGACATAGACTGCGTGCAAAGGATACTTGATCATTTTATGTCTGTGGATCAAACTGCTAATGCATCATCTCCATGTATAGTGGATGAGGGGCAGTTTATTGGTTCCCCTTCCCTTACTCCCATCACAATGGTTGCCAAGCTTGTTGATGGGTACCTTGCAGAAGTTGCACCAGATGTTAATCTGAAGCTGCCCAAATTTCAGTCATTGGCAGCTCTCATCCCTGACTATGCCAGACCCTTAGATGATGGCATCTATCGTGCTATTGACATATACCTAAAGGTAACTCTGTACTTTCTTTTTTGTGATTATGACATTACTTTGTACAACTAATCCTGTCAATGTTCTTGATCTATCACTTTGTTGGTAAGGCGAAGTTCCCATTTGAAAAAACATCCGATTATCTAAACTTCGTTATTATTTTTTATGGTTATTAGACCATCTTCTTACATGATCCTGAAAAGTGTCGGAGAGTTTTTTGGATAGTTTGGATGCGTTCTCCAAAAATGAATGTAATTTCTGCCATTTTTGCAGGCTCATCATTGGCTTACAGATTCAGAGAAAGAGCAGCTCTGCAGGCTCATGAACTGCCAAAAGCTCTCCTTGGAGGCTTGCACACATGCAGCTCAGAATGAGCGGCTGCCTCTGAGAGTGGTAGTGCAAGTTCTCTTCTTTGAACAGCTCAGGCTCCGGACATCCATTGCTGGATGGTTCTTTGTCTCAGACAATCTTGATCACCCTCGTGGCTTTCCCGGGAATAATGATCCATCTGGGCCGGCAGATCATGCACTTGCCACCAAGGTAGATCCAACTGGCAGCTCTGACGCAATGAAACTGAGAGTGGAGGAGCTTGAGAAGGAGTGCATGAGCATGAGGCAAGAGATTGAGAAGTTGGGTAAGCCCAAAAGTAGTTGGAGCTTCTTCTCAAGGAGGTTTGGATTCGGGAGCAAGGAACAACAGCCAGAAGTTGAGAAAGGACTTGAGATTGGGAAACAAGAGCAACAACCACTGACAAGCTGATTGGAATAGAGCTGTTCTTAGTTTAACCAGTAGTGTTTATCTCTGAGTTTTTAAATTGATGCACATTTGTAAATGCATCACATAGTCTTGACATATCTCTTGTGGGTTGTTTAGAAGGAAGAACAATTGATCTATTTGTTATTTTTTGTTTTTGTGATTAGATTGGTACTTTGAGGATCCTAGGCTTTATAACCATGACGATGTGGAAGGGAAATAAAATTCTGGGTTTTAGTAGACATTTTGATTGGTCAGAAAGTTCTGAACCAGATGATCTATTAGCATCTGGTTTACATCTTTTTCAATGGCTCTTGTCATAATTTGTATGGTGGATTCCATTGAGATGTGTGATAAATTGTCAAGTACTTTTGAAAGACATACTCTTGCTCTGAAGGAAAAGAAAAAAAAGAAGTGGCAGAAAAGAAAGATCTAACTCTAATTTGACACAAATTTATCTTCTTGATAGATGTGGCTTCATTGAATTTGTAACTTTTTTTTTATTTGCATATGACTGTACATGTATATTTGGGATTGTCCAATATTTCAAAACTGATTACCTTAAAAGATGGTGTACTTGAAGGGGCAGGCAAAGTAGAATGCAGTTATTTTTTTGGCTGAAAATCCTGTACAAAAGAAGAATTCATATTGAAAAAAAATGCAAATTGGCATTAGACCATCTAAAAACTGTCCAACAAAATACACGATTCAATTTTTATTTTCTCACTTCCATATAAATGAGTAAGATCTTGGACTAACAATCGAAAGGCTGATCCTTTCTTGAAATATGCTATGAAGCTCACCACTGGCTAATGCATGAACAAATTATCTCAACTCTTCGACGTACTCTGTCAGAAGCTTTTCCATGTCTGGAACTTAATGTTTCCATATCTCCTTCTGAGTGAAATTATTCCATTACTTTTTCAACATAAACTAAGTCGTCAAAAAACCCATTTTTTTATTTTCTGGCACGAAGATACTGACAATAATACTACTTGCATTGTTCAATGTACTCGACATGGATCTGCGACAGTAAGTTAATCAGGGGCTTTTCAACATCTGAAGCTTCATTCTCTCTGCAAACCTTAGTAACTCCACCACTTGTGACTACTGTCACCTCTTCTTTCCTAGTTGACAATTCATTTGCCACCACAGCGTGCATTTTGTACTTTTTCAGGGCAGCTTCAGCCTTCTCTAGGAGAATTCTTGTGTCTGTTTCAAGCTGTCAGCAGAAAAATAAAAAGCACATAGAATTACCAAACTAAACGATAGAGTGAAAAAACTTGTGCAGATATGTTGTAGAAATTTCTAACCGGAAACAAGTTCACATATTTGTTGCTGAAGATATGATAAAGATATAACATTTTGTAGTCATTATCTCTCCCTTAAATTGATTTTGTTTCTTTCTGTTAGGATTTTATTGTAATCTGATTTCTATGTAATCTTCTATATATGTGGTGTTGGTCATCACCAATAGAAAGATCGAGACTTTTCCCTATCTTTTATTTTCTTCTACAGTTGTTATTAGATATAACTTCTCGGCAAGGAATTACAAGCACTCATTGCTGTGGAAGTTCAAGAAAAGAAATAAAAAAGCATAGAAATTCAAGCAAAGATTTAAAAAGCACAGAAATTTATCAAACTAAAAGATCACTAAAAATTATTGAGCACATAGCGTGGAGTCATGGACAAACTCTGAAATCAAGTGGTAGAAAGTTTTTATTAAGAAAGCAATCTAAAACAATCTGTCATTCTTAAGCAAGCATCAACATGAAGTATGTTTTTATTATTCTAAAAAGGATAATTTACATTGCTGTGAAAAGCTTTTCCTAGAAACTGATTTTTCAATAAGAGAAGAGATACTTGTAAACTAGACAAACCAATTATGGTGCAGCTGGTCTCATTCGTTGAGTCATCACCTTTTATTCAGACACTAATTATTTATAAAAAAACTGTTTTATTTTAATCATTCACCTTAAAAGACACACAGAACGCTTGTGGAGACAATCTCCTAAGGACTGAAAGCATTTTTGGTGTAGGAGTGAGTCTCATATCCAAAGGACCTGCTTCTGATTGAATCTTATGCTCCGACTGCATTCATGTCACAATTGTTATCTAAAATGATATAAACCAGATAAGCATATGCAAGAAAAAATGATGAAATGAACACAAACACACACACACTGCATAGGTTTTAAGCATAATATCTGCTGGGAGTTTACAGAAAAAATTAAAGGTTTACCAGAGACTCCCAAGGGACATAAAAGTCTGACACTGCAGCAGCGAGATAGAACATTCCACGAGGCCCAGTCTCTCTCATTGACATGGCAACAATTTTCAAAATCTGTTATTTGTAGCAAAAAATTAAGCCTTCAACAATACCAGAGTTATCCACATACAGGCATATTAATGAACAATGCAAACTTGAGATTTCAAGCTGCTAATAGATATAAGTTAATAAAATTGTAAACCCATATTCATTAGTCTAAAAGGCTGTATAGATATAAAGACAAAAAACAGTTTCTTGGCACAACTTATGAATACATTAGCAAAAATAGAAGCTAATCAACAGCGGGATTGGTAACTGTAAGTGAGATCGTCCACCAAATCCCAACTTTTAAAATCAAGGATCTAGAGCCTATTCCACCACTCCACTACATCAGAGACCATAGCATTGATAAGAAGTGACAAAAATGCTGTAAAATGAAAACTGTACAGGAAGAAATCTTTGAAAATTTTGCTAAGAGCATATATATGACAATTCACAATGATCCAGCAAAGCACAACATCCAATTATTCTATCTTAATGGTACATGCATTCAATGTGTCATGTACAATCCATAACACAATCAGATTATAGAAGTGGTCCGCGTGTGTTCTGCAGTGCCATGAGATCTATATTCTCTACCAATACAACATACTACCAATACAACATACTAACCTGAAGGTACTCAAAAATGGTGGTGAATGGAAGCTTCAACAGATATCCTCTTTCTGCTGCCTGAGCAAAAAAATGAGCAAGGCCGGATTTGTCAAGCCTTTGCTGAAATTATATAACAATTGAAAGAAAGACATATAACATAGTCACCAATATAAGGGTAAAGCCAAATAAAAAAGTTCAGGAGGACTACCTTTTGATGCTCTTTAATTGCATTTTTTACCACATTCGCATGAGATGGCAGTGCTGGAAGAATGAAATAGTCGGTTAACAAATCTCAAAGTATATACAACATCTAGAATTACAAAATGAGACCTAGTACATCACAAACCTTGAACGGCATCATCTTTTGTAAGCTTAAAGCACTCAATAAGCCCGCCCTCTGGAAGTGACCTACAGAAAGGCTGACATGTGCCCCTGTACAGAAGTTCTCATGGAGGCGAATGTATATGATTTAACGTACATTTGTGTGCCAACAAGAATGGTATCAACTCAAATAAATTTCACCTTCGATGGAGGAAAATGACTGCATAGTTGGCCTTTAAGAAGTACCTGAAATACTTCTCATTAGTGGAATGGAAAATGTAACATAATATTTAATGACTTGCCAGGCAGGGAAACATGATTTAACAGCTTAACCAATGTTTCAGTTAAAAGCACGCATCTTCTATGATTAATGCATCAAGAACTGCCAACAAGTCCTGATAGAAATGCATGAAAAGATAAACGGCTTCCCACTCTGTAGATGTAGCCCCTCTATGGCCAGAGCTGAAGTTATCGATAAAGCGTACACATCGATGTTCCAGAGGCACAGTAGTCCCACCAGAAGTAACACAAACAACACCCACAGTCTGTCTGTTTTCTGTGATTATTTTTGGCCCAGAAAAAAAAAAACATAAGTGGCAAAACATGGTTGAGTGCATTAAAAGTCATTGTTAACTATTACTTGTTGGAAGTAGTGCTTGATCAATGAAGCGCTTCACTTTATCTGAAATATTAGAACATTCTTTGAGAGGTGGAGCAGAATTGAAAAAAGATTCCACTTCGAAGTTCAATGTATCTTTATCTGATGTCTTGGGCTCATTGCTCAAATCCATACTCATTATCCTGAATTCAATGCCACAATTATATTTGTCAATATTTAAGAGACAATATAGCCAAAAGGAAAAGCAGTTTAAACTTGCCCACCTACCGGTGAAGAAGTAACTAATTTAGAATAGAAGTCATTCAATAAGTTATGTATTTCCTATTTTAATTTTAATTTTTAGACCTCTTATTATTAGTAGCTTGCCTGGTCTTGTTAGAATTATTTTAATTAGTTGCTTAATTGACCATATTAATTTTCGAAGCTTATTAGTTTTTTGCTTTTCAACCATTTCAAGGGGAGTCTTAGAGACTGTACTCATTTCTGTCATTATTCTCTACACAATTGTTGGCGGCCTATGGTCTTGTATGAGGAGTACACCACTAACCAGCCAGATACAAAAGGAAAAATCTAAGTCACCATTAACAATAATTTCTGAAGCATACAAACCAACAAAGATATCAGTATATAATGTTGTTCATGAGATAAGATAAGATCTAAAATAACTATAAACCACAAGATCGAATTGAAAATGGCAACAACTTATTAAAAAAATATATATGTAAAAAAAAAGAGTAGCCATAACTATCAGCAGCGCACCAATCGATTCTAGTAAGGCAAAGGGTAATAATTCTACCAACCCATTAGTCTGGCTGAAACCATACTTCCACCAAAAAAAATTCCAAAAAATCTACATCTACATAGCAAGAAATATCTCAAGGAGAGGATTCAAGAACAATGATGAAGAATGGTGCTTATATGCTTATGAATACAAATAGATGTTAAAGCACAACATTCAACAAACAGATGAAGGGAGCAGAGAAACGTCACAAACCTCACCTGACACCTGAGAAGAGAGTGGACAGGACAGGTGGTAGGTTGGTACTTTTTGTTACCAAAGATGATTGATTATAAAACAAGGATTATAAAAATAATGGAAAATATTTGTGGGTAGGAAGTAGGAAGTTAGGAAGTTGGGAAGTTGTTTAAGCCGCTGGTTCGAGCTTTGTTCTCAGATTTGGTCAACTCATTCATTTCCAGGTGGATGGTTTTTCTGGCATTTTGATTGATTCGTTGGAACCATATAATTTTTTTTATATTAAAAAATAAAAAAATAAAAAATCGAAAAAAAGTATAATCTGCTGCTCTTAATCTCCACCGCACAATTATATCGACAGCTCAAGATTATACCGGTAACCCGTTCACCCCCCTTCGCCGTCATTCTCAACCTCTTCATTAATAAGTTATACTTGTTCAATATATAAACCTCTTCTTTATTCTAATAAATTGTAGCTATATTATAAGGGTATAACTTATCATTCATCTCACCCCAATCTCCACCACTTTTCTTAAAGAACAACATCAAAGTATGCGAAGCATTAGGATTGATGGGAATAAAATCATGAAAGTAATGCGGTGAGACTCTTCTCACCTCCTCACTTACTCTCTCTTTGGAATAACTCTTCTCTCTTTTGTGAACATGCATATAAACTCACCCACGTTACAATTTTGTTTTAATTTTATAGGACTCTGACTCTTACCTTCTCGCTCTCCCTCTTTTTTTGGACTAATAAAATTTTGTGCCATGTGTGTGTCATTGCAGCTTATTGGATCATCAAGTGTGTAGAAGGTGGTGGTGATTTTACGATTGCAAGATAAAATTGCTTTAGCAATGGCTTTCAGGTTTGGAAGGCTCATATTTGAATTGGCAATGTGGAGAAATTTTGTTGCAAGGCTCAAAGAATTGCTAGATGATTAGTTCTCTTTGTTTTTGTCATTTGGTTCACCACTAGACTGATTAGGAAAAAGTTACTTTAAGAATAATAAAAAAATAAAGGGTATTATAGCAATATTAAAAATAAATAAAAATGGCATGAAAGGTAGATATTGAAAACAATGACTTTTTCCTAATTTTCCTAAATCCGCTGGAACAGGTACTAGTACCCAGAGATGAGAAAATCGGCCGAGTCGGATCAGACTCGGCCGATTTAAATCGGATCGGCGCCGAGCCGATCCGATTTCGGGGCCAAATCGGTCGGCCCCAAATCGGCGCCGAAATCGGCAGATTCAGCCCGATTCCGCCCGAGTTAACTCAGAATCGGAATCGGGCTGAATCGGCCGATTTCGGTTTTTTTGTATAATTACTAAAATACCCTAGGTTTAATATTTAGTAAATTAATTTATCAAGGGTAAAATGGTAATTGCCTTAAAAACCTAAATCACCCCCGACCCTTACTCGCGTCGCGCCGCCCCGCTTCCACTCCCCGCGCCGCCCCGCTTCCGCCGCCGCGATTTCGCCTCCGCCGTCGCGATTCCACCGCTGCCTCCGACGCGTCTCGACCTCGGCTCCGACGTGCAGCCGGCCGACAGCCCCATCG
>JAVDBV010084501.1:0-10888 GCA_032619315.1 Piper longum | reverse complement strand
GACACAGGCTATGGCCGCCCCTCCGCCGATCATCTCCACCCAGCCCCATCGTGCCATTGCCGTGTCATTCTGACCACCCCCAGCCACCGTCGAGCCGCCGCAATGCCAGAATTGTCCCACGATTGTGCTGCTACTTCTGACGCTATTCTGTTGCCATCTATGCCACTCCCCCACCGCCGTTACTTCAACGCCTCTCCACTTGACCTCCCTATCATTTCCCCCCTACCTAGTGTCGCCGTCGAGGCCGGTTGTGGACCCGATCAAAGCGACCGATCGCCTAGGCAGAACTCAACGCCACCACCGGCAGTTATTGCCACAATGGCCGCCCTTGTCGTCACCACCACTGGGTCGAGCTCATTGAGAGGGCTGACCCTTACCCCCTATTGCCCCACCGAAAGACTTGCCAGAAAATTGCCAAAAATAGCCAAAAAACTACCGGAAAACCGAATTCACTGAAATTTGTCGGAAATCACCTGATCTTTTGCTGAATCCCTCTGGTCCCGATAAAACTTCAGATGCTACAAAGTGTTGAATTCGAGCATCAAACCGCACGACGAAACCCTAACTGTTCCCGATTGCTGACGATGCGCAAGTTATAATTTTTTTCAATTTAATTATTTAAAAGTAATGATCATTACTATAGCATGCCAAGATGCTATTGAATGATTGATATGTTAGATATTTTTATGTTAATAAAAATATGAATATGTGTGATTGTGGGATATTAAAACGAATGCTAAGTAATTAATTAGGTAGACTAAATAAGTATTGTAATCTAATGCAACATAGAGTAGGAAAACTTATATTGATTATTATTGATGTGTATTGATTGATGCATAGTTGATGTGAGTATGCTATAGGATGTGTGTATGCATTATGAGTGGGCATTAGTATTTAGTTTTGACAAAGTAGGAGCTTGCTGCCTAGGCACATGGGCATGCATGATGCTTCTACCAGTTCTGTTAGGACACGCTTCTCAGGTTTTATTGCTTCATTCTATCGGTGATTTAATTTCTAAATCATTAGACGTGTCAGGTGGATGATTTATCGGACCCCAGCTAACTCGGGTCATCTAATAGATTATTTTTTTTTCAAAATTAATAACCCATGAGAATGAGATCCCTCGTGTTTGTTTTTGAAAATAAAGTCCACCTCAATTTGCCTTCGGGCCTATTTTAATAAATTCTGTCTGAGCCCTATAAATAATTTTTATCGAGCTTTCAGTGAGACAAGAGAAGGTGAATCGACTCGCATGTACCACAAGTGGGTATATGTCTCAGTCAAAGCGGGCTCTAGATTAGTGAGCGGACTGTTCCATTCTCGAGGGATTTTGATAACTCCATGTTTGAGTGCCTCACACCCAGAGGATATGGAGGTTTATGGCTACTATTAATTACAGCGTATGTCCAGACATACGTTTCAAAGAGTACAGAAGGCACATGTCTAAGAGTACTAGGTATAAAACCCGTGATTCGATTCACGGTTTTATAGTCGTTAGCCGATCAGTTCAGCCATCGGCTCGAGTTTGAGTATAGTTCAGAACACGTGTACTGAGCTGACGCCGGTCGCGTGTATGAACCATGAGGGTCATGTGTAGCGAGGATGCGATGATAACAACATGAATGAAAAAAAAAAGAGTTATTAGAATGTATGAGAGCATTCAGTTGATGATTTTAGATTTATTTTTATTTTGTGACCGTAGAAATAGTTTTAGGCCGAATAACGCATTAGGATGCGTTATAGGGTAGTTGGGTGGGGTATTAATTATAGAGCATGACATTTGGATGTTGTGTATTTATTTTATTTTCTGGGCATTTTTCTGATTTTTCTGGATTTTTTTAGAATTTATTATGAGTCGATAATTATTTTGACTCGACTTAGACTCAAGTCAAGTTTTATTTACAAGTTTACCATTGAGTTATATTTCACCCCCAAACGCTTCCTCCCATTAGCAAACCCTAGCTGACCCACTATGCACCGCCGCGGTCAGCGCTGCCCTGTGCCGGCTGGCGGCCGACCGACGCCGCTCCACCCCATCATTGCATCACAGTGCCGCCCCAAGCTCTCCCGGCTGTTGCCCGGCTGCCCCGACCCAAGGAAGGTGTGCCATGCACCGCGCTTCTGTCGCCGATCCCGCCACCAGCGACTACTGCCGCTGCGATCGAGTGGTAGCCACGACATCCTTAACCACCTAGCAACTCTCCCTGACTAGAGTACCGCCGATTGAAGCCTAGTCTAGCCTCATCTAGTTACCCACCGGCCAAGCCTATTTTTACCATTTTCTGGCAAGCTGCCGCCTATATGCCACAGATGCATCGGGCTCACTGAGATAGTTCTAATGGTACCCCATACGACCACTATCTGGCCAGTAGATGTCGCCAGAAACTGTCGCCGAAAAACTAGTAAACCCGCCAAAAAACCGCTAGAACTTTCCGGAAAATCGGATTGATGGAATTTCCTAGGTCTTTTGCTGAGTTCATCCAGTCGAACTCGACTAAGCTTCGGATACCGTCGAGCGCCGAATTCGAGCTTCGAAACGCACACATGATGAAACCATAGTCGTCGCCGATTATCGATGACGCAAGGTATAATTACCTCAAAGTTTACTATTTAGAATCGATGATTGTTAGACAACATGCTAGGGTTGAATAATTGATGTGATAAATGCTGAAATGTGAATGAAACAATGAGTTAGATGATGTGATTAAGAATGATGAGGATTAAGTTACTGAGGAGGCAGCCTGAGCATGATAAGTGGTTATGATGTAATTTAGAAAAACATAATAAAATTAAGATGAATATGGTGAGTTATAATTATTTTCACATTTATGATTATTTGATTATTGATGAATGTTTGCATTGTGAGTAGTTATTATGACTAGTTTGATGCATTATTCAGTTAGCGGCCGTTACTTTTAGAATTGATGTGTAGGTACGGAGTAGGAGCTCGCCCCCTAGGCGCGATGACACGCTTGGAGCTTCTACCATGTCTGTTTAGGTTTCGCCTCTATTTTATGCTCTATTCCATCGTATATTTGGTTTTCTACTTGGAGGACGAGTTAAGTGGCATTTTATTGGATCCCATTTAACTCGGGCCATTTAGTCGATCGCATTTCCGGATTAATAACCCTCGAGGATGAGATCCCTCGAGTATGTTTTATAAAACAAAATCCACCGCAAGTTGCCTTCGCGCCTATTATATTATATTCCCTACCCAGGCCTATATACATGTATAGTTTTTGTGTTTTCAGTGAGAGATGGAAAGAGGGAGGCGGCCATGTCTTCAAATAGGGCATGTGCTCATCTGCGGGTTGATACTGGGGAGGACCCACTTCATCCCAAGGGATCCTGCTAACTCCGCGTTTGAGTTCCTCACACCCGGAGAACGTGGAGCTTTATGGGTACTATTTAGTACAGCGCATGTGTAGACGTGTAGTACAAAGGATATTAAAGGCAACTGCCTAAGAGTACTCGTCCTTCGGCTTAAGGCCAGGAGTAATATGGAGGACGTAGAGGGCTGAGATGACCAAGCATGAGATTTGATGCAAGACGCAATAGATGAGATGGCCAAGGAAACAGAATGAGATGGAAAGAGGATGATGCCACTCGAGGGCGACAGCTCACATTTGTGCCCTTGTGAGAGTTCTTGAGGAAGTATATGATGGTTTTCATTCAATAGGAGGGTTAGCTCGCCTATGCCAGTTTTATATTTGTTATTTTCCGGGCCGGTAACACTCGTTACTGACAGTTTTTTATAATATATGTAGGTGATGAACTTGATCGGATGTGCTAGCTTGGACGGAGGAGCAGTGAGGTCTTTTACTGACACACATGTTTTGATGATTGAATGTTTAATATTTTGTGTATGATTTGTTTACATTGAAATTGATGTGAGAAAATGCAAAGAGATGATGATACATTGTGATTGAATGTTGACATGATACAATGTGAGTTATGAAGAGATTGTGCAGGTGGGCTGAGACCCAAGCTCAAGAATGAGACATAGTAGATTATATTATGCGAATGAAATTGTTGATATGTTCATATATAGTTGTATATATCATTTTGACAGGGTGGACCATAATTGCATATTTATGGGAGGTTCTGTCTGTTTTTACTCAGAATTCCTTTTTCTATTATTCCAATTTTGTTGATGTGTGTGAATTGATTTTCATGTCATCCATGTAGTGGCATGTTAGGATTTTTTTGCATTCATCTATGCATATAGAGAATAGTATCTCCATCTTAAGATGCCGAGAGTAGATCCGGGTCGGCTTAACCGAATCTATTAGATTTGCGAACGGTTCGATCGCTGGTAGCATTTCCGGGTCGGTTCATGGGTGAGCTGAATCGGGGTGTTACACTAGGCCTACGTGCTCAAGGACAAGAGAAATATGGAGGTTTGGAGAGGGCTTAGGTCACGTGTTTCCTGAGAGTTAGCTCTCATGTTTAAATTTGATATTAGTTATTTCCTGACCAATGACAATCGTTGCTGAAGTTTTCTTATTATATATGTAGGTGAGGAATATGAAAGGAACATGTCATCCTTGATAAAGGAGTAGCGATTGCATTGCACACACACGTCGCCTTTTGCGTATGATGTGAATGAGTTTGTGAGGCATGATGCATTATCAAAAATGTTTGGACTTGCTTTAGAAATGTGCTGAAAATGTTCTAAATATTGAGGAATGATTCGCTATGCTAAGAGGAATATGAACCAAATGTGATAAGCATGATTTGCAGGTGTGGTGAGACCCGGATTGCGACATGTGTTGATGTTTTAAATCTTATTATGGTGAAAACTAACATTTTATACATACTGTACTAAGCTTTGTTTTAATAGGTCATCCTCTTATTGTACTTTTAGAGGAGATTCTGTCCATTTTATTCTAGAATTTTACGTGAATTTTGTTTCATATTTTAATTATTTTCGGTGTGACCATCATCATGACATTCATGAAGCATCCTGCTAGGGTTTTGCATCTCACTCATACATTGTTTGCACATTAGCAGTGTACTCCATCTTGAGACATCGAGAGGGTTATATCGTAGTTGTTTAGGTTTTTGGGTCAACAAAATTAATCGATTTATGAGTAGTTCGATCCATTGTAACGGTTCCGGTTCGGGTTGAGAGTTAATTGGATTGGGGTATTATAGCATGCAAGTGGCGGCCCTGTTTTTAGGATGGGTCGTCATGCATGTCATCATACAGGCCGGGGAAGGTTCAAGAAGGATGAGGGGAAGGGTTGGAGAGGGTCGCCGGAGGTCGTCACTGGGGTGGTAGCTAGTGGCGACACCTACAAGGCGGTGACAGTGAAACTCATGAGGAGAACTACAAGAGAGGGGGAGGTAGAGGAGGGGGGAAATGAGATGGGGTGAGGGTGGCGACGGCAAGGGGAGGTCGCCAGGGTGGTGCCGATGACCAGCGGTGGCATGGTGGTCACTGGCGGAAGTTGGCGAAGAAAAGGGTCGGATGGCGTTTGGAGGAGGAAACTAAGGAAGAAGAAGAAAGAGTCAGGGGTAGTTTTGTAATAAAAGTTGACTACTCCCGACTAGAATTAGTTTTAAATTCTAAAATATATAAATAATTATGATTAAATGCTATAAAATAAAATAATTTCAATAAAATAAAATAACATGCTCTAAACCTGCCAACCCACCCCGTATCCTACCTAACACAAAATAAAAAATGCTAGTATACAGTTGCATATTCAAATAACTCATTTTCATGTCGTGTGACTCACGTTATCATTATACACTTGAGTACACTTGACCCTCATGACTCATAACACGCCCTGCCATGGCTCGGTCCACATGTTCTGAAACTGACTCAACAAAGACTGACGGCTGAAACGATGAGTTCACAGGTATAAAACCATAACTCGAGTCATGTGTTTTACAACCATCCAAAATTTTAATGAAGGAGGTTTTACTAAAAGGTACTAACTATACAAGCTGAAGCCTTGAGCTAGAATACCTTGTCAAGTAGCTAGTTTCTCAAAGAACTCTAGATGTCTCCTGATCTCATCCTCACGTACCCATGTGGACTCTTCAACTCCTCGTCGAATCCACTGCACTCGCACCAAGGGAATTTCCTTTTGACTGAGAATCTTCATCCTACGATCGACGATCATCACACCATCCTCTTTATACGTCAAGTCAGGGTGTAGCTCTATCTCTTGGAAGCTGATGATGCGAGAGTTGTCTGGATGGTACTTTAGTAGGGATATGTGGAATACGTCATGGACAGATGATAAGTGAGGCAATGAGCTCTTGAACATTGAACGGTCTGATGTATCAAGGATTGAGTTTCCCTTGCTTACCAAATCTCATATTTCCTTTAGTTGGGGTGTAACGACCCGCCCATTCGGAGCCACTAACCAAGTGTTACTATACGAACCTAAATGTCTTGTAAATTAATTTTCAATATTTTAACATAAAATATTAGCTCGGAATAATCTAAGCCCTATGAACTGAACCAAAATCCCACTACCATGCAAAGAATAGTCCAATAACAGATTCCTCTAGCTATCCCATATCAGGACTACCATATAGTAATGGTGTTGCCCCGTATCGGGACTCCCATATAGTAATTTTTTAGGCTGTTGTCCCATATTAGGATTCCCACATAGTAAAGGTGCTGCCCTGTATCGGGACTCCTACAAAGTAGTTTTTTAGGGTGCTGCCCCGTATTGGGACTCCTACATAGTAAGGGTGATGCCCCGTATCCGGACTCCCACATAATAATTTTTGAAGATGCTACCCCGTATCAGGACTCCCACATAATAATTTTTAAGGGTGTTACCCCGTGTCGGGCTCACACATAGTAAGGGTGCTGCCCAGTCTCGGGACTCCCACATAATAATTTTTAATGGTACTACCCCGTATCGGGACTCCCACATAGAAAATTTTTAGGGTGCTGCCCCCGGACTCCTAAATATGAATATATGACATTTTGTGGGTGCTGCTTCCTGTCGAACTAAGTCAGTTTGTTGACCCCAGTTGCGCTCGGCGCATGGTGGTCGAATGTGAACTCAGGCCAACCAAGACTTCCAATTAGTAATAATTAACAATTCGAGTAATTACATAGACCTAGAATTTTGATGAGGCCTATGGCACAATCATAATATTAATGAAACTTCCCTAAAGCCTTTCCCTTTGTTAGCCAAATGTGCTCACAAACTATCTAGAAGATGTTTCCTTTAACATCAATAGAATTCTCATTTATATATAAAAATAAGTATACAATTCAAGAAGTCACTATATTTAATTTTTTGAAAAAAAACGTAATCACACATAACTATACCAGTCATTTGTGTGATAACGAAAAGTCAAAATAACTAACTATTGAGTTAAACCATTATGCATAAATATCATTGTACCGATACTCTAAAGGTTATAATGTATAATTTATGATATTGATTCTTAAAAATTAATTTAATTAATTATTATTTATTGTTCATTCTTAAGATTTACAAAACCCAAAATAAAATAACCAAATTATTTTTTTTAGGATATTACAATCTCCCCAACATGAAAATTTTTGTCCTCGAAAATATAATAAGGAGAAAATTTAGGATTTTACAATCTCCCTAGCTTAGGAATTTTTTTTTAAGCATTGCCACTCGTATGCATAGCAAAGTGGGGCACACTGACCCATGACACTATTGTCCATATCACAAAGTGTCACATACCACACATACTACCTAGATAACACCACAGATTGTAAAGGTGCCCCATATACGCTCACTGGTTTTGGTGTCACGTGCACTTAGCATGACACATAAGTGGCACACCCATAATCACTTACAATCTAAAACAATAACAATTAATTCTATACAAGAATGATGAACACTTCTATAATTTTTTTTTAACCCTTGGGATAGTGGACTCTTAGATTTCAATAAAGTCAAGATTGATTTGCATTGTTCTGTGGGAAACACAGCTCTAATACCACTTGTAACGACCCGTCCATTCCGAGCCACAAGCTAAGTGTTATTATACAAAACTAAATATCTCGTAAATTAATTTTCTTTGAATTTTCAATATTTTAACATAAAATATTAGCTCAAAATAATCTAAGCCCCATGAACCGAACCAAAATTTCACTGTCATACTAAGAATAGTCCAATAATAGAGTCCTCCAGCTATCCTGTATCAGGACTCCTACATAGTAAGGGTGCTACCCCGTATCAGGACTCCCACATAGTAATTTTTTACTGTGTTGCCTCATATTGGGACTCCCACATAGTAAGGGTGTAGCCCCTTATCGAGACTCCCACATAGAATTTTGTTAGAGTGCTGCTCCGTAACGGGACTCCCACATAGTAATTTTTTAGGTTGCTGCCCTATATCAGGACTCCCAAATAATAACTTTTATGGGGCCCATGTCGAGACTCCTACATATTAAGGGTGCTGCTCTGTATCGGGACTCCCAAATAACAATTTTTAAGGGTGCTGCCTTGTATCGAGACTCCCACATAGTAATATTTTAGGGTGCTGTCACGTATCAAGACTCTCACAAAGTAAGGGTGTTGCCCTGTATTGGGACTCCCACATAATAATTTTTAAAGGTGCTGCCCCATATCGGGACTCTCATATAATAATTTTTAACGATGCTGCCCTGTGTCAGGACTCCCACATAGTATTTTTTTAGGGTGTTGGCTTATATTAAGACTCCCACATAATAATTTTTAAGGTTCCTACCCCCTATCGGGACTCCCACATTGTTATTTTTTAGGGTGCTACCCCTTATCGGGACTCCAACATAGTATGGGTATTGCCCTGTATCAGGACTCCCACATAGTAATTTTTAAGGGTGCTGTCCCGGGACTCCCAAATATGAATATATGGCATTCTGTTGGGGCTACCTCGTGTTGGACTTAGTCAATTCGTTAACCCTTGTTGCACTCAGGGCATAGTGGTCGAATGTGAACTCAGGCCAACCAAGACTCCCAATTAGTAATATATAACAGTTCGAGTAACTATACGGACCTAGAATTTTTATGAGGCCTATGACACGCGAACATAATATGAATGAAACTTCTCTAAAGCCTTCCCTTCTGTGAGTCAAATGTGCTCACAAACTATCAAGAGGATGCTTCCTGTAAGATCAATAGAATTCTCCTCTATATAGAAAAATAAGCGTAGAATTCATGAAGTCACTATATTTAATTTTTTTAGAAAAGAACATAATCAGGCATACCTATACCGGTCATTTTTGTGATAACAAAAAGTCAAAGGAACTAACTATTGAGTTAAAACAATTATCTATAAATATCATTGTACCAATACTCTAAAGGATGAAATTTATAATTTATGATATTTGTTATTAAAAATTAATTTAATTAAATATTATTTATTGTTCATTCTTAAGATTTACAAAATCCTAAATAAATTAACCTAATTATTTTTTCAAGGTTTTACAATTTCCCCAGCTTGGAAATTTTCGTCCTTGAAAATATAATAAGGAGAACATTTGGGGTTTTACTATCGCCCCAGCTTAGGAAATTTTTTTTTAAGCATTGCCACTCATATGCATAGCAAAGTGGGGCACACTGTCCCATGACACTATTATCCATATCGCACAGGTGTCCCATACCACCCATACTACCTAGGGGTGTAAACGAGCCATGCCTTCTCGCGAGCTTTTTGCGTTCGGCTCGGCTCAGCTCGTGCTTGTGCTCATTAATTTTGTGCTCGAAAAATACTCGGCTCGAAATAGATAAGCTCGTTGAACAACAAACGGAGCTTGAGCAAAGAAGTGTTCGGTTCAGCTCGGCTCGAAACTCGAATTCGATATGTTCAAACTCGAAAAAAATGTTCGGTTCGGCTCGGCTGGTAAATATTATTGAGGTCACATTGAACTTATATAGTGTTTAAAAAATTTTTTGATCTTATATAAGTGAGCACAAAAACATTCGCTAGGCTCGAGCTCGGCTCGAACCAAGCCCAAACACTATAAATTTTAGATAAGCTCGGCTCGGCTCGTTTATATTAAAGCTCGGTTCGTTTACATTAAAGCTCGGCTCGGCTCATTTTATATCGAGCGAAACTCAAGCACACCACTACTCAGCTCGGCTCGGCTCGTTTACACCCCTAATACTACCTAGGTAACAACGCAGATTGTAAAGGCGTCCCATATAGGCTCACTAGTTTAGGTGTCACGTGCACCTAGCATGACACATAAGTGGCATACCCATAATTATTTACAATCTGAACAATAAAGACTAATTCTATAAAAGAATGATGAACGTTTCTATAAATTTTTTTTTTAACCCTTGGGATAATGGACTCTTAGACTTTCAACAAGGTCAAGATTGATTCGCATGGTTCTGTGGGAAACCACCCGTCCCGAGCCATGAGCCAAGTGTTACTCTAACACCCCGATTTCGGTTCACTTAAGAACCGAATCAGAAATGTTACGATCGAGTCGAGACATGTTTAATATTATTAGTCAGTGAGGCTCGATCCATAAAATATATCGAACTAACCCTCTTGGTGTCATGAGAATGGAAGATATTATTAAATAAACATCAAAATACATCAAATATAAATAAATGCAAGAAAGGAAATCTTATGTTGAGCTCAAGTGTGTGTAGGATTGATCTGTCCTTCCGCCGAAGTCGATACAGGATTCGCGAGACCTACATATATTATAAGAAAATCGTCAATAACGAATGTTACTAGTCCGAAAATAACTAATACAATCTGGCAAATGGGTATTCCATTACCCACGAAAACATATGAAACTTCAAGAATGCCTCACACAGGGCAGTAAGCAAACATACTTAAACAAATGTCGGCTCGCATGCACGGCTCATAAACATAATCATACATACATACAACGCTTACGCCCTCACACCTTCCATATCACCCGCCACTGTAC
>JAVDBV010084495.1:642-18316 GCA_032619315.1 Piper longum | reverse complement strand
CCCCCCCCCCCGGGGGGGGGGGGGTAGGAACAGACCAGCAGGAAAGGCTTCGAAATCTCTTTCTGGACCAACGCCTTCGCAGTCAATCTTCTCCATAGAAACCAATCACCGTTGCAATTTTCAGCGCCAAATCGGAGGATTAGAAAACTCGAAAGAGGTTACAGCTCTAGCAATTATACGAAAATTGGGTGTGCAAAGATTCGCATCATCTCTCCCTCAAACGAAACGAAGTCGGTAGAAAACCCTAAGACAATGAGAGGGGAGGGGGGAGGGGTTGGATGGGGAGGATGCCATGGACGGTTTCTTATTGAATTATTTTTAAAAAACATACCATTATTTATCTAATTTAATTGATATCATCATTCATCATCAGGTTTCAAAAAAATAATCTGATTGGGCAAAAATATAAAATCTCTACTTATAGTAGTTATATCCTAAATAATGATTATAAGTGTTTTTTTTTTTGCCCGATAAAAATAATAGGGTGCGGGGGTGGGTCCACACGAGAGGCCAGCCACATGGTTCCCTAAATAGTTCCATCAATTTATGGTTGCACCCAGTTGATTTATTATCAATAAAAAAAACAAGTGATTTGTTGGAAAAAAAAACTAAGTTTATTTTTTTTAATTATTAAAAAAAAGGATAAGAATTGATCATGTATGTACATACATATAGATATCATCAACAAAATTTTCCCCAGCAAGATTTTTGTGTTTTTTGCACGCATATAACTTGCTAATGTGCCCCCCCCAATCCCGATATCGTTTGTGAGTACCGGATAACTATCGTGACAACTTGGCTGACAAAAATAAACAGGTAATTTTTGGCATTAGGATCCAAGCTCGGTCCCCATTTGATACAACAAAGAAATGGACAAGAGAAAAGAGAGTAACTTTTGGGCGGGCATGATCAATCATGGAATTGTGTCTCTCTCAACTCCAGCTCATCCAACCCTTGGTAGGCCACACATGCCCCCAATCTCTCTTCTTCCCCTGCCACGTTTCTGTTCATTTTTTTTTTGTGTCATAATTCATTCAACAACACATTATGAATTTTTTTTCATATCAAATTTAAGAAACTTTCCACCAAATAATACTCTTGCTTCATCTTATCTGGCCTGATGGGAATACAAGAAACAGACGGAGCAAGTGCAAGATGTCGTAAGCAACGGGGGCAGATGAAAAGTCTAATTAAATACCACCGACCATGCAATGCTGCCCACATGTACAATGAAATTTATATACCGGCTATTTGACTTATTCATGGCTCAGATCACTTGACGCAAGAAAACAAAAATTAAGACACTGGTGTATTCATATATAGGCCGAAATTACATCAAACTGTACGATTTAAAAATAAAAAAGTGGGAATTGGGTTTTAAAGTAAAAGCGAATATATAGAAATTCTCACGCCAATTACAATTCTTATACCAGGATTCAAAGAACACAATCTAATCTAACTTCTCTACTTCAAGTTTCACGACACTTGTGATTGTCTTTGCCATCGAGGGATGGCATGCACTAGCAAAAAGAAGGGGCTTGCCTGCTTTCCACAAAATCCACCCAAAAAAAAGAAGTCAGCTTTTGCTTTAGAATGAAGCAAAGTAAAAGGAAAACCAGTTAAAATGGTGCTCGAATGAGCAGGACATCATAAAAAGTTTTGACCAAGTATATTTGGTAACTTTTGAAGTGCCTCGTAAAAGCTTAGGACTTGGGTCGTAGGAAAAATTAAATACATTATACGGGCAAATGAAGAACGCACCACTGGCAATTAACAAAATTATTAAATTAAAGTTTGTTCACTATGTGGTTTCATGTACGTAACATGCAGAACACATCATCACCAAGGGTGCAGCAAAGATAGTCGATACTTACATCTTAAGTTCTTAACAACAACCAGCTTTTTGCACCGTGCGAAGATTCTTCCGGCCACAAAGTCAATTTGTCGGTTCACCCGATCCTTTTACTTAACAGGCACTATTCGTGATCAGACCTTACCACATCCTGTGACTTGGATTAAGTGGCATCATCGAGCAGAGCGTATGCTTTTATTTCTACAACCCGGCAATTAACATGCTAATCAATCATCCACCTTTCATATTATGATGGCGATTTTAATTTTTAGTACAGATCATGTCTCCCATTGCAATACGTTAGCGTGGTCACAACTCACAAGGAGCATTAATGGAGGAAAGACCGAAAGTTCTGTTTACTTGAAGTTCCCGCCTTTGCCAACTGCTTGGGCTAGGATATATTGACCGCTACTATATATTCGGTCACTCTATCTACACCACCGATAGAAGAAGATCGCATTTGCGAAGATAATAAAATAGATACAAATAGACCATGACCCGGGGAACAGCAGCATTTCGAATGTTTTCCGTATCATTTCAGACATCTAAGGTGGCAAACACGAGCGCCACACTCAGATTTCGGATTAGTTGGAGCCAACTTCTATGATTAATTGGGGAAGTACAATATTACAAGAAAGTACTCATAACAAGTCTCGCATCATTGATTGCAAGGAAGGCTAATAGTTATGTAGAACGCCATCTTCAACGGATATGAATAATAATCAAATAAAATGGACCCGACAAGGAGCTGCTAGTGGTAGCTAGCTCGTTAGTGGTAATATATAATAATAATAATACTACTACTACTACGATGATGCAAGTAGCGAATCATGCAGTTGGTTCCAACACAAGAAAAGGGGCGGGTGGTCGGCGAAAACGTCACCTACTCCACCCATGGGTGGTCGCTTTTCTTCCTGGGAAACACGCAACTCTTGTAGCTGTCGCCCGGATTAATTTTCTGGTCCGCCCCTCCGTTGTTTCGCTTTCATTTTCATCAATTATTAATAACGGCATCGATCTGTCCAATTTGGGCCTCCTCCTTGTTTCAAAACAAGCAGCAAAGTATTATTAAGCATAGCGGGTTCAATTTTACTTTATTAACTCTAACCGGCCCGATGCTCAATTAAAAGATTTAAAATAAATTCGAATTACAATAGAAAACTAAATTTTTTAATAATAAAAAATAAAAGATAATAAGAGTCCCCTACATATATCATAACCTACATGAAGTTTTAGGGAAAAAAAAGATGGGATTCACTCTAATATGACTAACTATTTTAAAAAATATAAGAATTTATATTTATCTTAGTTACTATCTCGTATAGAAATGTGAGATAATTAATATTAATACACTCCATACAAAAATAAAAGACAATTAATACTAATACACTCCTGCACATAAAAGCCATACGAGATTTAACACATGAACCTTACACAGATGGGCTTTGTACATTAGCACCACAAATAATAGAGATGTGAGATAATTGATATAAACCTACATAACCACTTAATAGGTTGGCTCTAATACCATATGAAATAGGTCTCTAAATTCACTTTGAAATAATTAATCATTTTAACATCATTCACCCATACTTCTATATGAAATAGGTAGTGACTAATATAAATTTAGATTTTTAGCTTCTCTAAAGTAATTAATCATTTTAGACTCAAATAATAAACTTATTTTCACATTGTATCAAAGCCAACCTACTTAACAATTCCTTATTTGTCGTGTCTCATTGATGCCCATATGTCTACTATTTATGGTAGGCATAATCTCTACAACTCATCTGTATTTACCCGAAATATAAAGTCTATGTAGTGCATATGTAAGGTTCACGTACGAAGTCTAATATGACTTAGCATGTATGGGGTGTGTTAAACATTATTGTTCCACATGTTTATATAAATTATGAGGTAAATAATATAAATATGGGTTCATAGGTTTTCTAAAATGATTAGTCATTTTAGAGTGAAACTATAAACCTATTTTCACAAACTGCATCTACGTCCAAATTAGGACTCGCTCATAATTTTTTTAATCAAATCTAATTATATAAAATTTGCTTATGAGATCGTATTAAGGTATCCAGGAGTGGATGTGTGATGCCTTTGTCGCACTTAATAAGCATCTAAATATAAATGATTGTTATCACTAATACCAAAAGTAAATAGCATACGGTTATTTCCAATTACACATCAACTATTTTTTTTGAAACAAGTTAAGAAAAGTAGTTCAAATCCTTGGGAGGGGTTTAAAAATGCAAATTGTTCATTGTTTTTGTTTATGATGCCCTAACCTTCCAAGGCGACCTTAACATGATCCCTTGCGCAATAAAAGCATATATATTATATATAATAATAATATAAAAGACTTAGCACCAATAGCAGCGGATGTAATAGTATCAACAATATAGAATATAATAATATCAGCAACATATAAATCTTACAATTTATTAAAATCTTATAGTTTTATCTTTTTAATTAAAAACATATGATTGTAATTTTTATAGCTTAATACATAGACAAACATAGGGAAAATACCCTACTTGTTAGGGCACGAGGCAAGTAAATATTTTTTCAGACATACATTGTCAACAAGATTCGAATAATATTGGGAAAATAAATATTTATCTTGACATATATTATCAACAAGATTCGAACTTCATAAGGTTCAAGGTGTTGGTCATTGGCACTGATATAATATAAATTATAAATATTACTTGTCCTAGAAATTCAAACTATTAAGAGAGAACATCACTAAATATTTACTTCAATATATCACTTATACAAAATTATTTTCATTATCTAACCATTTATATAATCTAAAGGCCCATACTAGATACATAGTTAACACAAGTGTATCCACTGTTATTGCTGATAATAATTTTTCTCATCATAATAACATCCCCATCCAACTTCATTTAAAACACTTACGGAGCCAGGTCGGGGTCGGTCCAAGACGACCGACTTACCTTTTCTTACCCGATCATTATACCCGACCCCAACCGGTTAGCAATCTGGGTATTTAAGACAAGGGCTTTTTCGTAAATAAAAACCATAATCACTTTATATATTTTCTTTTTTTTTAAAAAAAAAGAAGAAGAAAAAAAAGTCGAGACGAAAGAGCCGGCAAGGAGACCGGCGGGGACAGTGAAGGCCGAAAGAGAAATATTTTCAACTCTTTTTTTTTAATACCAAGAATCAAAGCCCACGATCATCGAATTCGAGTTTTTCTTCTCGATTTCTCGAGGGAGATTGGAAGAGTTGGATCTCCAGGTCTGATTTCTTCTTTCTGCTACCATTTGATCCCATTTTTTTATTTCAAAAAAAAAAATGGAGTGTTGGTGGAGTTTATTTGCGCATCATTCGTGGTGTATGTTGTTAGGAATTTATGGCTCGAATGTTAATTTTGAGAATTTTTCATTTTTTAGTTTTTATTTGAGCGGAAGTCTTGTTAGGCAACTGCCATGGACCAGATTTGTTGCGTTCGATTTTGTGCTTCGTTTAATGTGAGAGGAGTAGTGATGTTGTTATTGAGTTGTTAGGGTCACGGTGCTTTTTGTATGTCATTTTGTGGATTCGGCCGGTTTGTGAGGGAAGCGTGTATGTTTTTGTTTGGGAATTTTTGAGTTGGTTTATGAGTCTTAGGTGCAGCATTGGCTTGGAAAAATATTATTTGTTTGTGTGGTTTGGTGGCTGTTTGGGAAGCGGTTGTCTCGCTTTTTCCATATGAAGTGGGTATAACTGCATCTGTTCCATGCTGACATTACTTTTGCTTCTTTAGTGGTTAGTAAATTAATTTTTAAGCCTGAAATTTCTAGCCCAGATTCATGTTTGCCCAGCTTGTGAAGATCACGAAGTAAAATTGGCATTGGAGCTAGAGCTTTTATTATTATTATGTTTGTTTTTATTTGGAACTCCTTTTTGTAGGCATCCGGCTTGGTAATTTGTTATAGCAATTTAGTACTACCCATATTACAAAGCTGCCGAGTTTCCATGAAGAGTATTCAACGAGAAGATCAATGCATTGTTGAATGTTTCTTGTTTCTCGCTCTTATTGGCTTTTAAACCTCATTTTTTTTTTAATGAATGACCTGATATATATGCCAGAGCAGGGTAGGACTGGTGGAGAAGTCTTTGGTGTTGTTCTCTTTGTAGTAAGAGTTGGACTACTGAGAACATGGGGACCTGCTAGGTGTTACAGTAGAATCATTTATGGATTCTGCGAGAAGTTGGTTTAAAAAATTTCAAGGGCGAGGTAATAAACAGAAGCCCGAGTTAGCGGAAAAGAAGGATGCATTGAGCTCCAAAGATGCTCAGAAGCCTCCACTCAGTGATGAGACACCTTCAAATGCTACAAAGCAGAAGGTTGCTGCTGCGAAACAATATATTGAAAACCATTACAAGTCTCAGATGAAAAGCCTGCAGGAGCGAAAAGAAAGGTATCTTCTTTGCACAAATTGGTTTTCTGGTTATAATCTAATAGAGGACTCTATGATATTTCCTTATCCTGATTTTCTAGTTATCATGTCCTACTTTCTCTCATGGAAGTGTTTTTGACTACTATATTTTTGGTTCCTATTTGCCTTTTAATGATGTTAGACGATGGATTTTGGAGAGAAAGCTTGCTGATGCCGAAGTTTCGGTGGAAGAGCAGACCGATCTTCTCAAATATCTGGAGAAGAAGGAAACTGAGTACATGCGCCTTCAAAGGCATAAGATGGGTGTTGAAGATTTTGTACTACTGACTATTATTGGGAGGGGTGCATTTGGAGAGGTCTCTATTTTTATGTGCATGTATATGCGTATTATCTACTATATTGTGTCTCTTACTTTTCTAAAATTTTTCCCTTTCTCAGGTGAGATTATGTAGAGAAAAAACTACTAGTCATGTATATGCTATGAAAAAATTGAAAAAATCAGAGATGCTTCGGAGGGGTCAGGTATTGTGATGATGAGTAGTGACTATTTAAAAATGGGAATAATAAGAGCATTTTCCATCTTATTTGACAATAATGTGACTTTTTTGTTTTATTTTCTGTTTTCTTTAGGTGGAGCATGTCAAGGCAGAGAGAAATCTATTGGCTGAGGTTGATAGCAACTGCATAGTGAAACTGTATTGCTCCTTCCAAGATGATGAATTCTTGTATCTCATTATGGAATACCTTCCGGGTGGGGATATGATGACTTTACTTATGCGTAAAGAGACTCTAACAGAAGATGAAGCTAGGTTTTATGTGGGGCAAACTGTTTTAGCGATCGAATCTATTCACAAGCATAGCTATATTCACAGGTTAGCTTTCATTTAGTTTTCAAATGTTTTGTTGCCCTAGGAAACTACCATTTTAATTTGCAAGTAAATGAAACCATGAATGCTTTCGTTAACATATAGGGATATCAAGCCTGATAATTTACTGCTTGATCGTAATGGCCATATGAAGCTCTCAGATTTTGGATTGTGTAAACCCTTGGATAGTAGTAGCTTTCCAAATTTTAGTGAACCCGAGAATTCAATGGGAAAGGATCACAAACCCCCTCTTAAGAATGATAATCGTCCAGCTGGACCACACACACCTAAGCGTACGCAGCTGGAGCAGCTTTTGCATTGGCAGAAAAACAGGAGAATGCTGGTAAGATTTTTGATAGTATGCTGTGGTGGTTGAAGTGACTTGGGGGGAAAAATTATATTGTGGGGTATTGTGAAAACACAATTTTCAATAGATGAGTAATATAAATAGCTTGTAGTGCATCGAGTCTTTGAACTATTCAATTGGTGCTTTATATCTCAGTACAATCACTCTTTCTTGATTGTGTTTTTATTGTGCACAGTGGCTTTGTAACGTCTATGAAACAATAATGCCATTTTCTGTCATTTTATCTGGAGATATGCCCGTATGATTTTTTTTTTAAATTTAAGTGCATTCTGAATCTTTTTTCATTTGAATAGAATGCTATATAAAGATTGTGAATCTTTATCCTATTTTTCCTTCCTTAGGAAGATGGCATTGGGCATAAGAATTTGCATTCTAAATATATTAGCAATGAATTAAATATGCACAACTTATGCTCCAGCCCCATGAAGAAGTATAGATAATGATGCTAGTATCTTATCTCAGACATGAATATATTGATTTAACTCGTTCAGTATGAATTACTATTTCATGATTTTTTTATGTCAATCTCATTTGAAAAAAGGTAAAAGTTATCTAGAGAACGTGGGCATGACTGGTGCAGCAGAGGAAGTTATTATTTTCTAGTTGGTTTTCGTTTTGTGCTGTAGCAGGTTTATGTGCGTTTTTTACCTTCTGCTGATGAGTACCTTATCATCAAGTTTCTTTGCAAATATGATTTATCTAATATGGGGACATGAATTTCTTTAACTGCTTGCTTCTTCCTAGTAAGCAAGTTTCCTCTCTATGTTCACTCTGCACTTCCTGTGATACTAAGACACTAATTTCTTACAAGATAATTTCTACTGTGTATGGCTGTTATTTTTACACCTTGGGTGTTAACTATAGGAGTCTGTTATTAGTATTTAGGAGATTAAAAATGGTGAAAAAACTTTTTTTTGTCTATTGGTTGGCTGTTTTATTTTGAAAATTTTAATGTTGTCGCATTGAAAATTGCCTCTGGCTCATTAATGTTCACAAACACCTAGCTTTCATGATGGATCTGAATACCAAAACACAATTGGAAAGATATGTATTGTGTTATAATAGGGAACTTCCATGTGATGACTCAATTTACAATTTTTAATTGTGAGGTATACTTGCATTCAGAATTTGATTTGGTGAATAGCTTGTCATGAATGATGATTCGCAGTCGATGATATCCATGGGCTTTGTTTTCACAGGCTTACTCTACTGTTGGCACTCCAGACTATATTGCACCTGAAGTTCTTCTTAAGAAAGGCTACGGAATGGAGTGTGATTGGTCAGTTTTATGTTCCTTGGTTGCCTAAAATTTTAGTTATAGTTCATTTTTCTCAGGCTGGCCGTTCTTATAGGTGGTCACTTGGAGCAATTATGTATGAGATGCTTGTTGGGTATCCACCATTTTATTCTGAAGATCCAATGTCAACCTGCAGAAAGGTAATCAAGTTTACCTTTGAAACCTTGTGTTCAAATGGTTTTGTTGGTTATATTTTCATATATTTTGCAGATTGTGAATTGGAGAACTTACTTGAAATTTCCTGATGAAGCAAAGTTGTCACCAGAAGCTAAGGACCTCATTTGCAGATTATTATGCAATGTGGAGCAGAGGCTCGGCACGAAAGGAGCACATGAAATAAAGGTGCACATAAGCTTCAATTTTTCTTTCGGTTTTTAGTGTAACTACACATCCTAACCTGCATTAATGACAAAACATAGGCCCACCCATGGTTCAAAGGTGTGCAGTGGGACAAGCTTTATGAAATGGAAGCTGCATTCATTCCAGAGGTTAATGATGAACTTGACACTCAGAATTTTGAAAAATTTGAAGAGGTAAGAGTGTATGACATCTCTCTCTTTGCGTGTGCGTGTGTGAACTGTTTTTATTAATTGGTATCTGCACGTGCAGTCAGCTACTCCTGTACAAAGTTCAACAAAGGCAGGCCCATGGCGAAAAGTGAGTGCTACACATAATAGTATACTTTTGTCTGTATGGAAACCTTTTCCGTTATATTGATGATAACGTTCTGATATTTTTTGCAGATGCTTTCATCCAAAGATGTGAACTTTGTGGGATACACTTACAAGAACTTTGACATTGTTAATGACCACCAAGCCCCTGGCATTGGTACCCTAGCTTTGATACGATTCTAATTTGTTCAATATAAGATTGTTCACATAATTGCTCACTTGATATTCTTTTTTTGTTATTATTTTACTGTACAGTGGAGCTGAAGAAGAAGACTAACAAGCCAAAGCGACCATCTGTTAAATCACTATTTGGTACGATGTATATTATAAGAATGATGTGGCTTTCAACTGACATTTATGTTCACAGCTCAACTGACATTCGTGTGTACAAGTTGAATGAATTTTGGACATTAATTTGTTTTCTCTGTGGATTTGTAGAGTCCAGTGACGCTCCCGAAAAACATGATCAAGGTAGTTTTTTAAATTTATTGCCAACGCATTATGAGGGCTCGGAGAGCGCCGAACCATCAACTTTGCCATCAAGAACCACCCATAAACAACAGTGTTAACCTTAGTAGCAGGACCTTACAGCTGGAACTGTTCATATTTACAAACTTACAGTAAGCCTTATTCTTTTTTCCCGTCTTGTTTCATTTTATGAGCTTGTTATTTTACTGTCAAATTGTAATTATCTCTTGATTCATTATTATTCCTGAACAGAAATGCGTACTAATGGCTATCAATGTAATTTCTTGCAAATTTATTTTGAATCGAAACATGGGCATGCTCACTTATGATAACTGAAGTTGTATTCACTTTTTTTGTTTTGGATGTTATGCTGTAAGGGTAGAATATTGAAGAATTGAGTTAATTTTTAAGTTGTGTTTACTCTGAATACGAGGAAGTTTCTTTACATTAAGTTGGGACTTGGGAGAACGGTGTATAATTTTTATCAAAATAATCGAATTTCATGAATTCACAAGGAAATTTTCCAACAAAGGACATGAGATAAGATCCAAAGTTTAGTGTATCAAATTTGTGGATCTTAAATAAGATCAAAGTTAGATGGGACGCCTATTAAGGCCTCTTTTTGTCAATATGACAATCTTTTAAAAAATGTTAAGTTGTTCTTTGGCATGATGAGATGAGTGTGTTAGTCAAGTAATTTGTATATGGCCACTAGTCACTCTTGGTTGAAGATGTTTTTTACCAATTATTAGGCAATATAGTTATAATTAGATTTTAATTTTATGTATAGAAGACTTTATTCAATAATAAGATAGACTATAATAATATGATATTCTAAAGATAAACTCTAAAGGTACATTTAGTTGACATGACATTAGTATAAATGATATAAAATATTGAAATAGTCAACTTGTACAAAAAATTATATATAATGTATTTTTTATAAATATATTATTAAATTAATTATTTTGTATACAAATTAAGTATGATTACATTAAAGAATGCATAAAATAATCACGATTGTCTTATGTGACCCACCTATATGCTCTCAAATAATTAAAATAAAATATCTCTATTTTCTTATCTATTGAGATAAAAAAAAAGAGAATTTACTTTTTTGGAGAATATATGGGTGGGTTATATAAGATAATCATGATTAACGTGAACACAAAATTTATTGTAAAAGTAAATTATTTCAAAAATATATTGTTTACATACTGCTTTTAATAAGTTAAACATTTAAAATTTTAATGTCATTTACATTTTTTTATGTTAACCAAGTGGAGGCTAATTGAATGAAGAGATAAATTTTAATGATTTGATTTTTCTTTTTTTTTTTGTAATTGTATTTTGATTGGTTAAATGTTTTTTCATTATAACTTTTGGCTCGCTTTTTATTAATAATAGTAGATATGGTGATTATTGTTTGGTTCAAACTAGCATTCATCGTGCATGTTATTTTAATTTGGTTTGGCCCAAGCTAGATAAAGTTTTGAATCAAATTGAACCTTGTTCTCTTGGTGTACACGCGTTTATTTTCGAGATTATATTTTACAATAAAAAACCTATTTAAGAGTTTTTTCTCTGGGTGGTTGAAAGCATCTGGAATAAATAATACAGTGCATGTAAATATATAGCTACATCAATGAATTTCTCCTTATGTGGATTATTTGTACTGCAGGATTAGTTCGTTTAATTGTGTAGCTGTTATTCTCTTGTTTAATTATTATTTTTTAATCTGTAACCTTAGGGGCCAGTTTATTAGTTAATTAATCTCCTTGTCTTACATGTATTCTACGATTCTCACGATTATTCTATTATGATCAGCAGCTTGCCAAGTGGCAAATTAATCTTATCATCTAACAAATCTGTTTGATATGCTAATGGGTTCCTTCTTAATCTCTAGTAATTGATCTCTTACATGAGCAACGTATTTTCTTGCCCGTTGGACAACGTTGATAGATGAGGCGAACGTGTTTTGTGACCATTGTTTGAGGCTTTGAGTATTGGAAAGAGGAGAAATACTGCAGTAGATAGGTGTGGGATATTTACAGGCTGCTTTCATTGTAGGTATAGCCATTATATCTTGTGTTGTACATCCCAAAGCCATCAATTTTTATAAATTTTAAAAAAGCTACAGCTACGAACTCCAATTACTGGCAAAGTTGGGGACAAAAAGGAGCTTGTGTTGACTAATCCCAAGCTGGGATACTTCGATCTTGGGATATTTCTGAGTTGACTTTGCTTTGTACACTTAGGTAAGAAGTTATATTTCTACGTTGGAGACATAGTTAAACACTTAAAACAGAAAAAAGGCAGGAGTAATAAGATAGAAATTAGAACATCAGCTTGAATAGAAGTTCCGGTCTGTCTTCTGCGTGGATAAACGTAAATATACGAGGGCAGGCTTGGGGAGTAATATAATTACCTATCCAGGGCTAACATGCTTGTCACTGCTTACTACCAATATCTTAAGTATGCCCATGTTGTCATTTTAATAGCCGTACATATCGATAACGCCGGCGTTTGTTTATGAAAAGAAGCCTTCATTTCAAATTCTTACGGCATCTTAGTTACAGATTTGTGCCACATGCTCTTGATCCGAGCAACTCTATTTAGCTTCCAGCCACCAGCAATGAGACATAAGATGGATCTGAACTCCGAGGTGTTGATGTTGATCGTCAGAAAAAAAAAATGATAAATACGCAAGAGTTGGTAGTAACATTGGTGTGTGGATTGCTAGTATGAGCGTGGAGGTTATGACATGAGATTATGAATAATGAGATGGACGTAGAACTTTTGCCTGAACTGGGACAACTGGGGTTGATGGGACTTACTAAGATTTTAATGGTGAGAAACCTGGGTTGGGCAGGGCTGGATTCATTTGAAAATTTCAAGCTACATCTTTTTTTGGATTTTTGGAAAAAGAATTTCCAGTAGAATTTCCGGACAATTTTGAATGTGATTATCATAATTTTCGTAACTTATGTTTAAAGAAATATGCTCTTTGTCCAGTTGTATAAGTTGAATCAAGTTGGGATCTGGATGTATGGCAATGCGAGATCTGGACGTGTGGCTCAGAAATGGGAAGACAGTGTCCTCGCCCTCGAGGAGGGAGGGGCAAAGTGGGAACCACGAACAACAAAATTTGAAGGATTCAACACCGAGCTTGAGGGGAAGGGCTCATTCGTGTGACAGTCTTCTACCGATTATCAATAAAAAAATATTATTAAAAATGTGTTTTTGCCAAAGTGATAATATATTGTTTTGCATACAGTGTGAGCATACTTCACATGACTGAGCAGTATTGACTGTTGTATTGCATTAACCGATTAGCCGGTGTCTTACGATGGAGAAGATAATATTTCCTTATATGTAATATAATATGTAATAGTGTATAAAATACAAATATACAATACAGAGTGCAACCATTTTTCAATGTGAAATGGGAAAACCATAAACAAGTGGCATTGAAGGTGTACAAAATAATAAATAGTCGAATAGAAAAAAGAGGATGGCCGAGAAATGCGGCTACTTGCCTCCATTTTATCAAATTGATCTTCTTCACACACGTATTTCCACGCTCTTCAATTGTTTTAATGATGAAGAGATAGTAAGCAAGCTTTGAAAATGTACCCCAATTACTCCCATTCACGCCAGATATAAACTATGACGAAACGGTTTGGCCGTGCACACATCATTTTGGCCCATTGATGCGAGTTTATGTGAGCTACATATTTATGTTCAATATATAACTCGTCCCCTCCCCTCTTTCCAAGTACTCAAGAATCAAGATCCTCTCTATATACATTAATTTATCATTTCCAGTTTTAATTAGATTTACACTACTATTAATTACTTTGGATTAGCTTGAACACATGATATCGATCATATATATTAAACTATGAATTACGCTTACCTGTTATCATATATAAATATTAGCAAACAGATAGCTGGAAACGACAAAATATTTTACTATATCTCTCTCTCATGTTCTCTCTAATCAGCAGCTTAAGAATTAGTTGATTACTGTGTTGTATTTATGCCTTTTCATTTCTAGTGCGTGTGTGTATATATATATATATATATATATATGTATATGTATGTATGTATCGACTATTTGCCAGCTATCACAAACTGTCTGAAAACCATATATATGCGAGATGCCAAGTTCATTGTTTGAAGTGGAGGAAAACTGGATTGATTTTGAATAATTGATCAATCACCTTCTTGTATAATAGTTAACGTCCGAGGAAAATTAACGTGCAGCGAATTATGGATGGTGGCATTCATCGTGGTCTTGCAGGGCTGGTTAGAGCTACTGGAGGCCGCCATCCTTCGGACCAAGCTGCTCACGAATTCTCTTGTAGTTCCGTAATTGTTCATGATGATCTGCCATCGAATGAGCTTGGAGATCCATTCATGGCCGCAAGAAATGGTCCTTTGCTGCATGAAGCACTGGAGTTGCCAGATCCTGTTTTATTTGATAGCCATCATAATTCGACAACGGAACCATTAATTCTGGGGAGCAGCATCACGGACAACATGCAGGGGGGAGAAGATGCTAGAACTACTTTTATAGCCCATGAGAAGAATTTGGGTTTTTCAGATCATGATCAAAGGATGGAGATGAGATCTTCTTCCAACATTTTCTCAAGGATTCTTCACATCTACCCCACTGCAAAGATTTCTTTATCAAGTAGTCCTACGTCTGCTTCTATTCCAAAGGAGATGGCGCCTTCTTCCTCCTTGGTTATGAATAATACAATTAGCATGATCCATGAGACCAACTCTTCCTCTGAGACGTGTGTCGTTGACAACGCAGGGATGCAAAATCCACCAGCTCGGAACAGTACGGGAATTAAGAGAAGGTATCCGCTGCTCCACTATTTTGATATATAGTTTTTCTGATCTCTTTGTACGAAAAATTATTCATTATCTCTAGTTTCTAATTACATGATAGTGAAGATAATTAGTTTGGAAAATTGATACATCACACGAACTCAAGCAGCTTATAAGGGATCATGTCTTGCATAATCGATATATGTCTAGCATTAGTTAACAACGGCTTATATCTAGTTACTGACATCAAGAGTTTGCCCCCAATACTATATTTTGTTGCAATGGTTGAAAATTCATCTGTAGGTTGATCCAGATGTTTTGCTAACTTTTGTCATGGATATATATTCTGAATCATTTAGATGATCTTTGCATACGTTTAACTAATTAACTTAGAAAAAAAGGTCAGTACCTTTTGAGGAGGTTCAATTCAATCACTAAGCGAGAGATCTTGTATGATTCCATTGAAGCCATCACTCATAAAGTGAGATATGGTCCTCAATGAGCAGAGCAGACAGCAGTAATATTAAACTTTTTTTTTCTAGTGAGGAATATTCAATTTGGGATTGTCTAGAGTTGTGACATGGAAGTATTAATTAATCTATATCAGGAAGGACCAAGCCAAGAAGGTGGTGTGCGTTCCAGCTCCAGCACCTTCAAACAACAGGCTTACTGGGGAAGTTGTTCCCACTGATCTATGGGCATGGAGGAAATACGGACAAAAACCCATCAAAGGTTCTCCTCATCCAAGGTAAATTCATCAACTTTTGCATTTTTTATTTTTCAAAAAACAACTGTATACATTCACTTTACATTCATTTATGTTTCACTGTTGATCAATTTGGTGACAAGTTTTTACTCAAGCACAGATTCCTTGCAAGCATAATATTCGATATTGATCATTACATATTTGCAGAAGCTACTACAGATGCAGCAGCTCCAAGGGGTGCTTAGCGAGGAAACAAGTGGAGAGGAGTAGAACAGACCCAAACATGTTGATGATCACATACACCTCCGAGCACAACCATCCATGGCCTACACATAGAAACGCCCTGGCCGGTCGATCCACAAGGTTCCAACAATTGAAGGCCAATGCAGCTTATAATTCCAATAAAGGCTCACTTTCACCAAGCGACTCTGACACTAATGCTTTCAATGAAGAACACAAAGTGAGCCCCACTATTTCCACTTTTAATCCTACAGATGAATCAACTACGAAGGATGGTGCAATGCTCAAAGTGGAGGAAGGAGTCTTAGATGCAATGATAGACGAAGAGTTTTGTGAAGATCAATTCCAACACATGAATTACGAACCACTTCAATCAGTGAATGACTATTCCCAACCCGGTGACATTTACGCCGAATTGGGAGAACTTGAGAGGACTGACCCAATAAACCTTATGTTCTGCCAAGGACTACCAAGAGAGAAACCAAGTATTGGTGACTAAACTTCAACAGATCATTTCAGTCATTTTGAGTAGCCAGGAGACTCTTTTGGAGATGACTAGGCGAGGGAGTGGTTTACATCAAGACCTTGGAGTTAAATTGCCATTACAAGGAGCTAAGCACAGCTTGCTTTCTATAATTGACTGGTGCAAGTTTCAATATTCAGGGAACCTCTCAGTTATATTTCCTAGAGGTGTAACTGTAAAAGCAAGGTTCATGATCTCAAGAAAGAATGTGTTTCATTCTTGCTACAAATTTACGAGCACAAAGAAGTTTGAAGAATAGGTGTTAATATATAGTGAAAAGAGACTTGACTGATTGGGAGCAAAGGCGTTGCACTCTGAGACCATAATTCTTCGAATGGTTGGGGGCGGGAAATAAAGTTTATGAGGAAGAGTTATCAAGCATCGACAGTTGAATTGAGTACGTACTACACACCATGCATGATTGATGAACCGATCCGGGAAAATGAGGATACAAAGATGGCAGGAAAATGAATTTGGAACATATAGAGAGGCAAATTAAGAATATTGTACTATATAGCTTGTTCCTAGATAGTACTGAATACCTCTTATATTTTTTTTTTATTCTGGAATCTTGAACTCATAAATATCATGAATTGCACTATATATCGCATGATGATTGGTATTAGTAAAAGAATGTTGATCTAGCCTCCGGGTAAGCCTGTAGCCTCTATTTAGATGTACCATTAACGCTAAAACAAATGAGTTATGGTTAACTCGATTTCCTTCAACATATGTACCATTTGAATCTAGTTTTTTTTTTTAATTATGCAAATTAAGATCTACTGTTCACTAGAGATTCTAAAATCCCACTAATTGGGCTTGTAGCACTAGCAGGGGCTGATATATACATAGTCCACTTTTGCTTACAGAAAGGGGCTCTAGGCCAACTATTCATGCCACTTGTGATTTTTGATTCAATGTGGAGCAGTAACTCCGTGAGTCCTAACACATGTACACACGTTGCCCTCAGTTTTTTCACTATTATGATGCCACGGATCCAAAGTGATTGACGGGTGAGAAATTCATACGCCACTATTTTTTGTTAAAAAAAAATCAGCACGAAGAAGACATTGATCTGTCGGCGCAAATTAACATGTAGACTGCTTATATATTGTACACAATAGATGGTCAGATGATGGATGAGAATTGAGATAATCAAATGCCAGGTTTTAAATATGGGATCAGATTAAAGCTTGAGATGCTACTACCACGAGCTTCATATTAACTTATAGCCCCAGTGTGTAACAGAGTGCATTTTCTGTACCATGTTCCTCTCGGTTGTTGGATTTCGATCTAGCAATCTAGATCGACCCTTCTAACCCCCACTACATCCTTGCCTGTTTGCCCACGTTCGAACAGACGACCGCCAGCCCGACTAGCCCCCCCACCACCGCCGCCGTTGTGGTGCGGTGCCACCG
>JAVDBV010084493.1:0-10506 GCA_032619315.1 Piper longum | reverse complement strand
AAGACCATGGTGACTCCATGTCGGTCACATAATCAACACCCGACCAGACCTATGGCGATTATCCTAGTCGGCCACCTAAACAGCACCCGACCAGACCCATGGCGGCTCCCCTTGCACCATCATGACGACGACCCTCCAGCACCACCATCCATGGCGGCGATTTCATCAACATGGCTGCGCCACCACAGCAGCGCCCCAACCAGTATGGCTGCACGACCACGCCGACGCCTAAAACAGCAAGGCTCGACCACCACACCAACACCGACCTGTTCTCCCCTCAGATTTCAGACCTGCGTGCCTCCTCGACGGTCTGTTTTGGCCATCCAAGGTGACTCCATCCGGCCAGCATCACCGTCGGGAGCAATTCCCACCTCCAGCACGTCAACCCTGCACCATGGAAGGAAACACGGCATGGTTGTTGCTGGAAAGCAGGACATCCTCCTGGTTTTCTTCTTCCCTTGTTGATTTCTCATCTACTTCTTATGTTTATCATGTTTATGATTTATCCAACATGTATATGCATGCAACAAAAGAAAAAGAAAGGAAAGAAAATTACCCAAGTGAAGGAGGGAATCCGGCGTCTGTCTGAGGAGGGAAAATGAAGATAACGCCCTCCCCTTCTCTTTTTGTAATGAAATAAAATGACGGCTAGGGTACGTGGAAGTACCCCTTTACCATAATTCCTTTAACCGGGTAATTGGGTAATCGACATGGTTCACTTAACCATTTAAATGGTTAAACAGTATGGTTCACTTAACCGGTTAAATGGGTAAATGGTATGGTTCACTTAACTGTTTAAATGGGTAAATGGTGCAGTCGACTCAACCGATTCAACTAGAATTAATCGGTTAAGAATTTCTTTTCACTTAACTGGGTAATTCATACTTAACCAGTTAACGACATTTTATTTAAATGGAAAAATTAAATTTTCTGACGTTCGATCCCACCGAATCGAACGTTATTATTATTTTTTTTATTATTATTATTTTTATTTTATTTTTTTTGGGTCTTTACATTCTCCCCAACTTAGAATTATTTCGTCCCCGAAATATCATAGCAATAATAGGACATCCAATATTCAATACATCTCGGGTATCGGTTCACATTACAACAATTACAAGGATTTTTAAGCTACAAATAGGTAGAGTATTTCCTGGCCATTTCCTGTTCAGTCTCCCATGTAGCTTCTTCTGATCCCTAATTTCTTCACAATACATTTACCAAAGAGATCTCCTTGTTACGGAGTGTCTTTGTTTCCCTTGCCAATATACGAATCAGTTTTTCCTCGTAAGTTAAATCCGATTGCAGCTCTAAGTCTGTAAAATTTGTGATAATGTGATTCTCATCTCGTACATATTTCTTTAGCATTGACACATGAAAGATATTGTTTACACCATCAAGGCTTGGTGGTAATGCTAATCTATATGCACAACTTCCAATTCGATTCAGAATTGGAAATGGTCCTATGAATTTTGGCTTCAACTTCTCTGATTTTCTAAATCTGATCACTCCCTTTTTAGGTGAGGTCTTAAGGTAGACGAACTCCCCAACTTGGAATTCGAAGCCCTTCCTTCAAGTGTCAGCATAACTTTTCTGCCAATCCTGAGCTGCCTTAAGCCTTTGCTGGATGAGTTGCACTTTTTCAGCTGCTTCTCTCACCATCTCTGGCCCGACTATAACTACCTCGGTAGACTCCAACCAGCACAATGGAGATCTGCAGAGCCTACAGTATAAGGCTTCAAACGGTGCCATCCCGATACTGGCCCGATAAGAGTAATTGTAGGTGAATTCAGCTAAGGCTAAGTGCTTCTCCCAATCTTCACCCCAGTCAAGGATGCCAGCTTTCAAGAAATCCTCCAAAGTTTGATTGGTCCTCTCACTCTGACCATCAGTTTGGGGATGATATGTTGTACTTAGCTTAATTTGGGTCCCTATAGCTTTTTGGAAAGCTTCCCAAAAATGTGACGTGAATAGGGGATATCTGTCAGAAACTATCTCCTTTGGAATTCCATGCAGCCTGACAATGATATTGATGTACAGTTCTGCTAGGTATTCCGCTGTCCGTATTGATTTCATGGGGATAAAGTGAGCTGCCTTAATTAGATGGTCCACAACCACCCATATTGAGTCATATCTTTTCTGAGTCCTTGGAAGTTTAGTGATGAAATCACATGTGACACACTCCCATTTCTAAGTAGGTATCTCTAAAGATTGTAATAATCCACAAGGTAGTTGATGTTGTGCTTTGATCAATTGGCATGTCTGACACTTAGAGACAAAATCCCCTACATCCCTCTTCATTCCAATCCACCAGTATGTTCGCTTTAGGTCCTGGTACATCTTTGTAAAACCAGGGTGTATTGAGAACCTTGAAGGATGAGCCTCCTCAAGGATATCCCGCCTTAGTGCATCATCATTGGGTACCCACAACCTTCCTCTAAATCTGATCACACTGTTAGAATCTACCACAATGTCGGGAGTTTTGTCCAACATTTCATTTAGCTCTTCATCTTCCATTTGTGCTAGCTTAACTCGGTCCACCAATTCATTAGAAATAACCAGGTTTGCCAGTAGTCCTGTCAGTCGTTCTACCAGGTTAATAGCTACCACTTCAGCTGACATAGCCCAAAATCTAGCTAGCTGTTGACCCTTGTCCACCTTGCCCTTCTGACTCAACGCGTCGGCTACCATGTTCACTTTTCCTGGATGGTATAAGATTTGGAAGTCACAATCCTTCAAGTATTCTATCTACCGCCTTTGTTGAAGATTAAGGTCATTCTGTGTGAAGATATACTTCAAACTCTGGTGGTCAGTATACACTTCAAACTGGGTTCCATACAAGTAGTGTCTCCAAATCTTTAGTGCAAAAACCATGGCTGTCAATTCCCAAGTCATGGGTTGCATAATTTTGCTCGTGAATCTTCAATTGGCGAGAAGCGTAAGCCACCACCTTACCATCTTGCATAACGACACATCTTAACCCCACTAGAGATGCATCACTGAAGATCACAAATCCTTCATTGTCATTTGGCATAGTTAGGACTGGTGTAGTAGTTATACTCTTCTTCAAAGATTAGAAACTCTCCTCACACTTGCTTCTCCATTCGAACATGACTCCCTTGTGTGTAAGGTTAGTCATTGGCGATGCCACCAAAGAGAAATGTTTAATAAATCTTCGATACTAACCTACTAGCCCAAGGAAACTTCGAATATCGGTGACTGACTTGGGTTGTGGCCAATCAGTGACTGCTTTCACTTTTAATGGATCCACTGCGACTCCCGCCTTTGGGACAATATGTCCGAGGAAATTCACCTCCTTCATCCAGAAGTCACACTTTGATAATTTGGCAAACAATTTATTCTCCCTCAAAACTTGAAGAGCAATGGACAAGTGTTTCACATGGTCTTCCTCATTATTTGAATAGACCAAAATGTCATCCACAAACACGATAATAAACTTATCCAAGTATTCATGGAACACTGTGTTCATAAGTGACATAAAGGCCGCTGACGCATTTGTCAGACCAAAAGGCATAACCAAAAACTCATAGTGTCCATATCGAGTTCGGAAAGCCGTTTTCTGTATGTCAAATTCCTTCACCCGCAACTGATGATATTCAGACCATAAGTCTATTTTTTAGAATACTCCGGCTGTTTTCAACTAATCAAATAAATCATCAATCCTCGGTAAGGGGTACCAATTCTTGACTGTCACCTGATTGAGCTGGCGATAGTCTATGCGCAATCGAAGTGAGCCATCCTTCTTCTTTACAAAAAAAAACAGGGGCTCCCCAGGGTGAAGTACTTGGTCGGATGAAACTTGCCTGCAACAACTCTTCCAGTTGACTTTTTAACTCCTTGAGCTCCACTAGAGCCATGCGGTATGGTGATTTAGAGATTAGTGACACTCCAAGTGCTAAGTCAATGACAAATTCCACTGTCTGCTTAGGAGGTAACCCTGGAAGTTCGCTTAGAAATACATCCGGAAATTCTGCTACTATTGGAATCATGGACAACTCTTTGGTTTTGGATTCAGACTCCTCTAGGTTAGCCAAATACGCTTGACAACCCTCACCCAACCACTTAGTTGCCTCACTAGCCGACATAATATAAGAGGATGGATCATGCCATGACCCTTTGAAAATGACCCTCATCTCATAATTACAAGGTTTTGTCAACACTCTCTTCCCTTTACAGTCGAGAAAATCCTGGTGTACAGACAACCGGTCCATTCCCAACAGTACGTCAAAGCCTATTACCTCATAGACAATGAAATTCCGTACATAGGGTTTCCCCTGTATATCCAAAGATAGGTTAGTCACTCCTAACATTGTGACTTCCCCGTCTCCCATTGCAATAGTGGCCCTACAAGTCTTGGGTAATGTAGACGTGTGGAGTCCTAGACTCTTAACTAATCGGGATGATAGGAATGAATGTGTACACCCTGAGTTAAATAGAACATTCACACTAACACGTTGAATCACAATTTTACCTCGAACTATGTGGTCATCCTCCTTAGCATCCTCCATTTCAACCGCATATAGTTTTGCCTTCCCCTTGTCCACCAGTTTTGCAGGTGCCGGGTGGCGAATAGGGGTTGTGCCTCTACTTCCTTAGGCTGCTCCGGCTATTGCCTCTACGGCTGACTGCACGCCCTCTGCATATGTTTCATCCTTCCATAGTTGAAGCACCGACGGGGCTCGTTGCATGGCCCTACTTGCCTCTTGTTGCAGTTTTTGCGTAGCCGGTACGAAGCCTCCTGGAGCTTCCTTTTGTGGTTCTCATAGCCATTCTTCTGATAGTTCTGCTGTTGGTGTCTGACGGACCGATTTTGGCCACTGCCCTGATAGGCATTTTTATGTTGCATCGTAGCCTTACCCTACCTCTATGCACGGTCGTGCTCATACACCAACTCGTGAGTGGTGGCTACATCAATTACTTCGGTTATTGTGCCTCTTGGCGCCGTAGCAATCCTACTCCTCAGTTCCGGCTTCAATCCCCAGAAAAATTTGTCTGCTCTAGCCCTGTCAATTGCCAAACCCCCAGGTACAAAACGTTCCAGTTGCAAGAACTTCTTGGCATACTCCCTAACTGAATCATCCCTCTAGCTAGAGTAGCAAATTCCACTGTTTTCTTCTAGACCACAAACTCAAGAAGTATTGTCCATTGAAAGCTATCACAAACTCCGCCCATGAAATGGACGAAATCTCCCATTGATGGAACACAGCCTTCTTCATGGACTTCCACCAATACGATGCTTCCTCCTGAAGCATGCATGTCGCCAACCTTACTTGATGGCGATGGGGCACAAAGAGAGGTTTAAATTCTTTCTCAGTAATATCAATCCAGCTCTCCGCCTTCATTGGGTCAGTCCTTCCATGAATACTTCAGCTCCGTTCTTCAGAAACTTCTCTACAATGTAACGATCACTATCATCCACAAATGGTAGTACCACTTGTTGGACTACTGGTGGCACTAGGATTGGAAGTTCCCCTCCTTCACTGCTATGGCGTCTCCAACTTAGCCACCGCATGGTGACCCTCAACCAGTCCTTGGCGACCCCATTCCGGCCGCCCAATCAGCAACCACGACAAGGCCATGGTGACTCCATGTCGGTCACATAATCAGCACCCGACCAGACCTATGGCGGCTACCCTAGTCGGCCACCTAAACAGGACCCGACAAGACCCATGGTGGCTCCCCTCGCACCACCATGACAACGACCCTCCAGCACCGCCATCCATGGCGGCGACTTCATCAACATGGCTGCGCCACCACGGCAGCGCCCCAACCAGTATGGCTGCACCACCACGCCGACGCCCAAAACAGCAAGGCTGCACAACTACACCAACACCGACCTGTTCTCCCCTCGGCTTTCAGACCTGCGCGCCTCCTCGACAGTCTGTTTTGGCCATCCAAGGTGACTCCATCCAGCTAGTATCACCATCGGGAGCAATTCCCACCTCCAGCACGTTAACCCCGCACCATGGAAGGAAACACGGCATGGTTGCTGCTGGAAAGCAGCAGGACGTCCTCCCGGTTTTCTTCTTCCCTTGTTGGTTTGTCATCTAATTCTTGTGTCTATCATGTTTATGATTTATGCAACATGTATATGCATGCAACAAAAGAAAAAGAAAGTAAAGAAAATTACCCAAGTGAAGGAGGGAATCCGGCGTCTCTCTGTGGAGGAAAAATGAAGATGACGCCCTCTCCTTCTCCTTTTATAATAAATGAAATGACGACTAGGGCACGTGGAAGCACCCCTTCACCGTAATTCCTTTAACCGGGTAATTAGTTAATCGACATGGTTCACTTAACCATTAAACGGTTAAACGGTATGGTTCACTTAACCGGTTAAATGGGTAAATTGTATGGTTCACTTAACTAGTTAAATGGGTAAATGGTGTAGTCAACTCAACCGATTCAACTAGAATTAACCGGTTAAAATTTCTTTTCACTTAACCGGGTAATTCATATTTAAACAGCTAACGACATTTCATTTAAGTGGAAAAATTAAATTTTTCCACGTTTGATCCCACCGCGTCGAACGTTATTATTATTATTATTATTATTATTATTTTCGGGTCTTTACAACGCCACAGTTCTGTAACTCCCTACTATTAGCGTCGTGGCCCTCATTACTAGCAAAGCCCTAGATGAGGACAAACGCCTCGTCGGTCATACCCTAAATCTATTTTTCACATTAAATTGATAATGTTAATCGATGTATGTTATGTTAATAGATATTTAATCATTGTATGATGTTTGTATAATGTTGTTAACATATTATCAATGCTTGTGATGTGTTGTATAAAATCATAAACATCAAGCATGTCATGTCATATCATATAGACATGTGTAGACTAGTCTAGATTGTAATACATGTTAATTATCGTCCAGAGTAGTAGTGGCTTGTGTATCTTAGACTTGAAGCTCATCAACAAGTTGATCAGGTTTGTGTTTAGACATATTTGGGGAGTTTTATGATCCTCGTTTTTACAAGATTAGTCAAATATTTAAGCCTTTTCTGATATGTTAATTCAACATGTCATGCATTATATAACGTATGTACCTAGGCACTAATTTTAAGTTTTACTTTACTTACCAAGGTATGCCAATTCCAACCGGTTCAATAGATATGTCATGCCGAAGGGTACGACGTATCATCTTTAAACAAAGATCATTACCCCAGAAGCCCATGTCATTGCCTTGGCAGTGCACGTGATCACTTGTAGTTTACTATGAGGGTTTTGTGGCTATCAACCACTTCTCCCTAGAAATTAAGATGTAGAGCTCGCCAATGCACCTAGGTGCACAGTTATCAAGTTATTAGGTCAGGTCTCTAGGCGTCCATGTACCTAAGTATACCAATAGATTATAGCTAGTATCATTGTTTTTTATATGTTGTGTTTTCAGCTAGTAATTTGTTAACTAATTATCTAGTATAGTTAGACTTGTAAATTAAATAAAATTTATTTGTTTATTTATTTTATATCTTATTCATCCAATTCTGTTAGTACAAATTACAAGAACATTATTCCACAAATAGGCTAGGGTATTTCTTTGACATTTCTTGCTCAGTCTCCCATGTTGCTTCTTCTAACACATGGTTCCTCCACAATACTTTTACCAAGGGAATTTTCTTATTCTGGAGTGTCCTTATTTCTCTTGTCAGGATACAAACCGGCCTTTCCTCATAGGTTGAATCTGATTGTAACTCTAAGTCTTTAAAATTCGTAATTATATGTTCTTCACCCCGTACATATTTCTTTAGCATTGACACATGGAAAATATTGTGCACTCCAAATAAACTTGGTGGCAATGCTAATCTATATGCACAAGTTCCAACTCAATCCAGGATTGGAAACAGTCCTATGAATCTTGGCTTTAACTTCCTGATGTTCTAAATCTGATCACCCCCTTCGTAGGAGATGTCTTTAGGTACACGAGCTCCTCAACTTGGAACTCTAGGTCTCTCCTTCGAGTATCAACATAACTCGTATGTCGATCCTGAGGTGCCTTAAGCCTTTGTTGAATGAGTTTGACCTTTTCAACTGCTTCCCTCACCATCTTGGGTTCAACTATAATTGCTTCAGTACACTCCAACAAGCACGATGGAGGCCTGCAAGGCCTACCATATAAGGCTTCAAATTGTGTCAACGCTATATTATCTTGGTAAGAGTTATTGTAGGTGAATTATGCCAAGGCTAAGTGTTGCTCCTAGTCACCTCCCCAGTCAACGATGCAAGCTCTTAACAAATCTTCCAAAGTTTGAATAGCCCCCCTCTCACTTTGACCATAAGTTTGGGGATGATATGTTGTACTAAACTTGATTTGGGTCCCCATGGCTTTTTTCAAAGCTTCCCAGAAATGTGAGGTGAATAGGGGACCTCAGTAAGAGATTATCTCCTTTGGAATCCTATACAACTTTACTATGTTATCGACATACAATCATGCTAGGTATTTCGCCGTCTTCGTTGATTTAATGGGTATGAAGTGAGCTGACTTAGTTAGTCGGTCCACAACCACCAATATGGAGTCATGCTTCTTTTGAGTTCTTGGAAGTTTTTCGATAAAATCGCAAGTGACACACTCCCATCGTAACACCCCGATTCCGGTTCACTTAAGAACCGAATCATAAATGTTGTGATCGAGTCGAGTCATGTTTAAAGTTGTTGGTCAATACGACTTGATTGATCAAATAGATCGAAATAACCTTCTTGGTGTCATGAGAATGGAAGACATTGTTAAATAAACATCAAAATACATCAAATATAAATAAATGCAAGAAAGTAAATATTAGGTTGAGCTCAAGTATGTGTAGCGTTCATCTGTCCTCCCACCAAAGTCGATACAAGATTTGCAAGAACTACATATATTATATGAAAACCGTCAGTAACAAATGTTACTCGTTCGAAAAATAACTAATAGAAACTCGCAAATGGGTATTCCATTACCCACGAAAACTTATGAAACTTCAAGAATGCCTCACACCGGGCAGTAAGCAAACATACTTAACAAATGCCGGCTCGCATGCACAGCTCATAATCATAATCATACATACATACAGCGCTTACGCCCTCACACCCCCCATATCACCCGCCATTCTACTCGAATGGCAAAGGAACGATTAAGTTAGTGCCACATATTCCGGAAATGCGCTACATTACACCGTACCATCATACACCCGCACTACCTCATGGTTTGAAGGAGTACTAGCACGGTCCATAAAACAGCGCGTACTTATGTAATAGGCTTAGGGATGATGCTTGTATAATAAATTTTTAGAGCTAACAAACCTATAAATAACATGTCGCACGTAAATCGAGACACCATAATAATTAATAATAAATAGATAAATTAACAAACAAATACATTCATAGATAATTAGATAAATAATAAGTACATAAACATGAACAATACTCTAATCATAAAAATAATAATATAATAATACTATACAAATATACCGGTAAACAAGAGTAATTATCAATATATCCTCGTGCTAGTAAAAATATAAATAAATAAATATATCTATTATAATTCAATAAATAAATAAATAAATAAACAAATAGTTAATACCAATTAATAATGACTATTAATAATATCATAGTCGTACAACACAGCAATACATAATTAAATATAAATAAATAATGGCATACACATTATAAAAAATAAATAAAATAAAATAATATATATATATATATATACGCACATCATGACAAATATTCATAAGTAAATATAATGTTAATAATAACAAATAATCATATAAACATTTATCATATATGATAAACATATAAATATAATTAAATAAATAAATAATGAATAAATATTAATTAAAATAATATGTAAAGAAAAATTATCATAACATCCAATCATGCTAAATAATGTGAATATGCATGTAAACTAATATAGAAGTTCTCGAATTACCGAAAATGGTTGAAGAACGGACGAAAATGGTCCAAAATGAGCTGAACCAGACCAAACCATAGTAACTGAACCAACCCTGTCTGGGCTAACTGGAAATGGGCTGGTTTGGGTAGGCTTATGGACATGAACATGGACATGGATGTGGGCTAGCGGACTCGGCATGACCAGGCGGACGCGGTCACAGCTTGGCGAACATGGTCGCGGGCAAGCAGGCAAACGGGTTGGGCGGAGGGCCGCCGGTTCCCGTCACCGGAAAACACCGACGGTGGGGCGGCTAGGGTGGCCGCCGGTGGGATCGATAGAGGAGAGGATGAGGAACATCATGGTGGTGGCGAACGGACGAGTCCGGCCAGTGGCTGGCCGAAAACCGGCTGGGAAGGAGCGGTGTCGCCGTCGGATGCGGCGACGTTGCCGGCGGCGATCGAGACCGTGGTGGTCGTCATGGGCTGTCTCAAAATGTAGATCTAGGTGAGGTGAAGCTGTGTGGGTGGTTGGCTCGGCCGGTGGTGGCTCGCCGGCGCCGGAAAATGGCCCGAACGGGTGGCGGTGGTGGCGAAAACCGACTCCAAAAACTCCCTC
>JAVDBV010084492.1:0-10779 GCA_032619315.1 Piper longum | reverse complement strand
CGATCGGCGGTCGCGGGCAAATGGGTGGGTGGTAGGAGGATATATTTGGCCTTGGATTTCGATCCAACGGCCCAGATGCACCATGGTGCAGGAAAACTAAACCCTATATCTAAGGATCTTGGCCATTTTAAAAAACACTGGCGCAATGGGAACCAATCATTGTAAAGCGCATGGCTGATTTTGAACCAAGTAAAAGTTGGGAGCCTGGAGCACTATGGAGTGGCATTCAATATGCGGCAGATGTTGGTACTATTCTGAAGGTCATTGATTGCTTTAACTGGTCAGAGGTATAACTTGGTTTCATTAAGCATGAAAGTCGCTGGAAGTAAATTATTTGGACGTGCAATTTTTAATTTTAATGGAAAGTATTAGAAAAATGTTTTTACTCAATCTAATAATTTATCTGGTTTAGAAATTTTAGGTGACTTTTTTTTTCTTATTTTGTTTGCAAAAAAAGGTTTATTACTTTGAAAATTAATCATTTTTAACCCACTTTAAGCATTACATAGTGATGCACAACTCATTAGACAATGGATAAACAATCCTTCAACTGTTGGAAAATATAGATATTGAGATGTAGGGGGATAGCAAGAAAGCATCAGCTACAGAAATTAGCCTCAGCTGGAGCTATTATATGCTTGCGTATAGTTGCTTTTTACTATTTCAACTTTTGAACTGCGTATAGTACATGTATCTTTGTAGCATCTTTTTTTTTGCACCTCCCAGCTAGGCATACCTGAGGATTACTTTTCTAAGTTATGTCACGTAGTAAAATTTAAGAGGAAAATTTGCTTTTAACTGAGACTATTTTGCTAATTATCCATGATTTTTTTTTCATCTTTTTTGTTTGAGAGTTCTATCAGTTGGTGATATCTTATATCTGGCAGGTTGATGTTGAATCCCGCCAGTTCATCAAAAAATTTTCAGAAGTAAGATTTCATCAAGGTGGGTTGCCAGAGTTGTTAATTTCGAAGGAATGGCCATCCACCAATGCTCTTGAGGATTTCTTATACTATCAGAGACCTGATTTTATACGTTGATTGCCGTTACTTGAGTACATCCATTGGAAGTGGGGTTTTCTTAACCTTGCTGCCAAGTTGCCTCGTGATTCTTTGCAACCTGATGTAGGGCTTAAGCTTTTTATGGCTTATGGAACACCTGAAGAGCTCCATCGAGGCAATTCTGTGATCCATCTCCATTCTAGCATGACTGATGTGGCGAGTGCACAGCCTCTTTTGCACCCATATCGTTCTTTTTTCTATTTTTTCTAAAAGTTTTGCATATGATGTGCCCATGTGATTTTTAGGTGTTCCTTTTGATGCACACGGCAGAAGTAAAGCATCAAGGTGTTAGACATTCTAGAAATGAAGAAATGCATGAAAGTGATGGAACTACTGCTAAGAGAAGTTTTTTGGGTGATAAAAAAAAGTCGGCAATATCTGAAGTAGATTTGGACAGTCATGGAACATTGACAGATTTGGTGTCTCATAAACATGGGGAAAATGTTGGACTCAGGCTGGAATTGAATGATGAGCGGGATGAAATTATGGAAGATAACACTTACTCAGAAAGTACTATCACTTCGGAGGAAGAAAAAGGGATGAATAAAGTCATCATAGATAACTGCGCTGAAAAAGGTGGTTCTAGTAAAAGTAATTCTGCAATTATTTGGGATGTTTTCCGAAAGCAGGATGTTACAAAGCTAAATGAGTATTTGAAGAGTCATTGGAGGGAGTATGATTTTTCTCCTAAACAGTCAGCTGATTCCTTGGTAAGACTGTGTGGCTTGCCATTTGTGAATGTTGGAAACACATGGTTGGAATTATTGTTTACTTTCTAATTTCTTCTTTCAGGAATGTGGCCTGTTTTTGAAAGATGTTTTTCCTAAATAAAGCTCATTTAAGATGTTTAAAAGAGGAATCTGGTGAGTGCATATGTTTTTCTTTCTGAAGACTTTCATTCTTGTGCTTGTAAACTGCTGAAGAGTAGCCATATTGCATTTAAGATTCATCTTTTGCGATTAAGAATCGGTTTGAGCATTATTGTATGGGCCAAAGAGCTGAGGAAATAGTTAGGTTTTGCTTATATAGATGAAGTGAAATTATTTTGTCGCTTTTGTGGATTAAGTTAGATGTTGCTTGTGTTTTGAGTTGCTACTGTCATCTCTGCTTCAGCTTTAAAATAAAAAGATGTTTGTCTTGCAAGGGGAACCAATCTTACTTTTTTTGAACTTGTTCCACTTGATTTTGTGTTTAAGCTTCTTCATATGCTCTTTTCTAATGAAATAGTGTATTGTGGACAATAAAGACTGTTGGTTACAGGGCTGTTATATTCCGTACAACAGGCAAAGAATGGAACACAAAAACCTGTATTGGTTATGAACTTGTTCTATGTGGTGGCTAAAGCGGAAAAGAATGGGAATGTAATTGTCATCTGAAATTAGCTTATAATAGGGAAAATAGGTTAACAAGCAATTCATACCACTTCATTAACATTGGTGATGGGTATTAGCGATTCATTTTTTTCACGTTTTAATTAATGTTCTAAAGCTCTTATTCCTTTTGAAGCAATTTTGTGGTTATAATTGATTGTGGATACATGTTCAGACATTGAATCATGGACTTTTGAGCAAAGGGTTCATGAGGCGGTGTATATCCCTGCGGGATGCTCCTTCCAGACAAGGTACTTGCAAGTGAGGTCATTTTATGAATTAAAAAACAACTAGAATATCACCTTGTGCTCTGGCGTAAATTATGTTGATTTTAAATTATTTATTCTCTTTTTTTAATTATCATATTGTTGAACTTTCAGCCATCTGTGTCTTCGGCTTTTGATTTCTTGACTCCTGAGAGCTTGGGGGATTCCATTAGCTTGGCTCGGGATATTCATGCTTCCCAAATGATGATGAGGCTAAACTTCAGATGCTTGAGGTGAGAATTGTGAAATTTTGTTGTGGCTTATTCTGTTCACAGAGCAATGTGGAAGCTTATGTGATATTTTGTGAAATACGGCATTAGGAAGCAGCAAATGCCTCGAAAAAACCTGTAATACAATAGTGTTGTTTTTCCTGCAGGTAGGAAAGATGTCACTTTGTGCAGCCAGTTCAGCTATTAGAGAAATCCAGAGATTAACACTTGATTAAAAGTAAGAAACGACTGGATCATTGTTACTTCTTGGTTGTTTTTTTGCATGGCAGCTTACCACGGTCATGCGGGAGAAGTTGTATGCTTGTGGAAAGAAACTCTTACTGTAAATTTCATTATTGGTACCAAAGTGAGCTCGGAAATTGGAATCGAAGATAAAATTTGACGGCTTTAGTGTCCAAAAACATGGGAAAGATAGGAAGACGGAATTCGATTCCTTGTGTTTGGACCAACAAGTACAATTCGTGCTGGTGGTTGCAGATGGGACGCTCTTAAGCTGTCAAGTTCAATCTTATTATTACACAAATGATTGCTCGTCATATATAAAGGTAGTCATGAGCATTGTGTGTCATGTGGTCTGTATGTATCTATAACAAAATTCACCTTCCAGACGTTTATATTTTTGTACATTAGATTTCTAGTTGTCCACGTGTTTGGCTGTTTTTTCATGAGGATTTTTAGCTCGAGAAAATTTTTTTTCTGTTGATAAGATGCTCAAGACAAAGTTTTCATTACTAGTTGTGCTTTCTGCCGAACTGTTCCGTTGCCGCATTCCAGTGAGGCAGATGCACATCACCTCATTCTAAATTTTGTTATCAAGATTCCTATAATCTTGACAAAATCATGCAAGCTTCAACTAGGAGTCTTGAACATCTATTATTCCTGTTTGTGATTTGTAAATCAAGTATGGTTATTTGTATTTCAGGATTGCCACCGTATGAGAGGAAGTAGGGCAAGGTCTTCTCTTTACTTAGATGTACAAATAGAGGTTGCAATTAATACGTTTATACTTCGGTTGAGTTATCCTGGTTATTTGCATGAATCAAACAAACACCCTAAGCACCAAATATTGAGTTATATTTGCAGTGTTTTTGCTCAATTGATATCAGCCAAAGCACAAGCCTATTATTCCTAATTTTGACCCATAATATACTATATCTAGCTCTAACTGAGCTTCTCATTTATTCTTTTTCTTTTCTCTAAAATGTATATTCAATCAAAGACAGTTGCATTAATCAGATTTATCAGTACCGCCAATTCCAGACGAATATGATATAAGGTTGACAGATATTTTAGTATAACAACAACATTAATTTCTACAGTTCTCTTACCTCTCTTACGAAATACGATTGCAAACAAAATAACATAACCGTGGCAAAGCTACAATAAAAAGACGGGGAAGGGCGGCCAGCTTCATTCAAAACGACAGAAATCCAACTAGCTAAAAGCTACGCAGAAAACCCATTTGAATGCATTCGAAAACTTCAAAAGATAAAACTGGAAACAATAACAGAGCCACAACTCAAATGTTAAACATAGAGAACAGATACATGTATGGGTTTTGTTGATCAGATAATTGTAGTCTGATTTGCTAAGTCGACACGTTAAGCATTCCAATTAGCAATTATCATCACGCCAACAGAATCAGCTAAAAAAGCACCATAATCTAAAGAGGCTCAGAAGGATCCATTGGAATTGTCTAATCAACAAGGAGACAAATCCTTGGCTCAGAAAATAGGTAGTTACACGCATCACAGCCCCATGACAACAAACACAAAATCACCAGAACTTTTGATTAAGAAAGAGACGTACAAAATGGATTAATTGCTCAAAAATTGAAAGCCACAGGCAGGCTCCCATTTCAGCTTCTGGGTGGTGCAATATATATATAGTGTTCGCAATAAGGGCTTCGGGCGGAAAATTAGGGCTCTGCACTGTTCACCCAAACTGGCCATTACCGAAAAAAGCCCACTTTGTCTGAAACGTGGGCTTCAACAATCCAATTAAGCCCAACAACAAGGAAAGCAATGCCCTATGGGCCGACATAGAAAAGCTTGTTCCCGCAATGACAAAATAAAATTGCACGGCGATAAATTATTATTCAAAGACCTGCGGCTAGACCCATTTAATAAGGCTGGGTACATTTAAAAATTATAGTAGTATGTATTAATATGCTGAATTAAATTACACAAAATATAATTATTTTTCGTTTTTTAAATACAAACAATGAATATCTGTTTAATTTTAACATAAAATATCAGTTTATAGAATACAATAAAGATATAAAAAATTAAAAATAACTGAAAATTGTTAATTTTATGCTAAAAGTAAGTAAAAATCAGAATTAAGTAGATATTATTTGAGTATAATTTTATCATTTTAATGAAATTTATCATTTTTAATGTTTCTTATTTGGACATAATTATGCTCTAAGGATATTCTTAACAATCAACAACAATAAAATAAATAATTTAAATCCTAAATTAAGTATGAAGTAATAAATTTTAGTTCGAGTAATAAAATATAATATTTATATATAGGGCACCTAATTTAGGTAAAATTATACTTTAAAATAATAATAATATAAATATTAAATTAAAAAGTGTAAATAATCCTACATATGGATCATAATCAATTACAACCCAAAAAATATGAAAAACATTAGAGTGAGAAAAATAAAGAGTCAAGCACCTTATTAATATAAAAATTTATTAAATAAAAATAAATTTATGATTTAACAGTGGAGTGACGGTTTATGTACGATCCAATAATAGTTTGTGCTATGTTAACACTTATGGATCAATAGCATTGCGAACCGACCAAACGTCTAAATTATTTTGCCTCTGTTTAGGTAATTTAAAAGAATTAAAAATTTTATGAAATTGAAATATAAGTCACAACAAAAATATTCATTTTTTATTAATTAGTAATCTATTTTTAGAATTTGTTAAGATGTAAGTACGAATTCTACCAAGTAGTTTTTCTTAGAAATTTCATTACTACAATTTTTTGCATTGCAACTCATTTTATAGTGATGGATATAATCTAAAACTCAAAAAATACAGAACAAAAAATTAACTTACAAATATATAAATTTATTAATATGGTAATTTGATTAATATGAATATTAAAATAAATTCAAGTTTTTAAAATATCTAAAACAGTAAATAAATTTTATGAGCAATGGGAAAAACAAAAAAATTAAAAATTCAATAAATATTTTTTGTACAAAATTTAGGAATGAATATGTATTTATTGAAAAAAATCTATATTTATATTTAGAAACTAAATTACCAAGTAATTATTAAAAAAATATTGAATTACATAAAGTTACCGGAGAACTGTGTTTTTGTTTGAAAGAATTATTTGATGGAAGAAATTTAGTGCCGGAAACTTTTCATAAAAAGAATTTAAAAATAAATATGTATTTGTGAAAAAAAAGATCTCTAGCATACCTTTGATCCATTGACCAAGAGCCTGTGCACATGGGACTTTCAGATCACTATGGTCGACTCTCATCTCAGTTCAACCATCGGTCTTAATGTGACTATGTGAGGCATGCTTATACCACGCTCACGAGCTTGATCTTAGCTTAAGCCGACCTTAAAACACCTCTCTATTACTCTTTAAGAGGCTTTTGCCGAGATAAACTACTTACATCACAATGTCCTGCTCCCTAAAATGAATTTAAATTAAACAATTGAATTATTGCAAACAACCAAAAAATAAAGATTACTTAAAACAAATTTTAATAAAAAATGTAATTATATTAAGTTATCACCGATTGTCTTTGTTTAAAAGAATTGCACGATGAAATAAATTTTTGTGGCAAAGAAATTTACTTAGATAGGCAACTTGAGAAAAAAATTTGGTAGATTACGTAAAAAGTGAGGACAAGCGAAAAATTTTAAGAAGATATATAAATATTGTACTTGTGGTACGAAGGGGTGCGAGATTTTAGGAAAGAACTATTATATTATAATTAAGAATGATAACTAATGTCTAATATGAACTGTAATCTAATGGTTCAGATACTTTGTCCCTAAAATTTTCTAAATTGAATGAAAATTATTAAAAAATATAAGAGAGATATGTAGTCAAATATATTATATTATTTTATTATATTAAGTAGATGGATGGAAATGAATATGTAGAATATTATCGATACATAAATCTAGTAATTATACTTTGGAATTAAGAAATTCTAAATATAATTAAGTAAAAAAAATTTAAAAAATCGTAATTAAAATTTTGAAATAAAATTAACATTTGGAAAAAAAATTATAATAGATGTTATTATTATACTATACAAAGGAGGCGTTACTTTTGTTTACCCTGTGTCTTTTATTTTCGCATGTCTCTTATTGTTATTTTATAATTTTACCTTTTCTTACTAGGATGGTCTATATAATGTAATCTAAATCATTGATGTAATCTAATAGTGTAACACCGTGAATCTGGTTCATATAAAACCCAAATTATTACAATCGAATGAGGACACATTTTAATCAATTAATTTATAAGATTCAAATGAAAAACGGACCAAAACAACCCTATTGACATCTCGAGAAAGGAAGATATCACTAAATGTGTAGCTAACACTCGAGAAGAAAAGATGAATGGATATGTGCAACAACCTAATAAGAAGATACGTGTAATGACATAACATGAAAATACTTAATACGCATCAAGAACAAAATGTAAATAATAGAAATAAAGGAATGAGTATATCAAAACATCTGCTGAAGCAAAAACCTGAATGTCTCATCGAGAGACCAACATTATATTTGATATGCTGATATATAAGTTGGTTAGAGTACACTTCACAATACATCGAATAAGTATACATGAGCACACATCAAATATAGACAAAAGCATGAAAGTGAACAAGGGTGCACTAAGCACATGTGTGAGTTGCAACAATTTGTCCTTCCACCGAGCTGATTCAATTCACAAGAATACAAGACAATAATGAGTATTATTGACTCGAAAAATAGTTAATACAAATTAGTAAGTGGAATCTGACTTTCACGAGGAAGTAAAACTAATATATAACTCCGTGAGAACACTCAAAAGACATCTATTGAAAAGTCATCAAGCTACAGATTAGATAGCATCTTGAACTAAAGTGATATTGTGTCACACTTGGCAAATGCCTCTCTCTGCATAACAAGTCTCACTCTCTAAAAAAAACATGTATCGTAAGCCCTCTCCATACCTCCATATAACTCCATGTAAGAAAAAAGTAATGGCAGTAAGGCAGGGGTCTTTGCCAATCAGGATCAACGAGCGATGATGGGGTGGTGGTGACTGGGATGCTTGCTGACAAAGCCCATCACCGGCTGGTTGAAAATTGGCCACGAAGAGGAGGGATCATTGCCGAAAAAAGGTGGAGTTGTCGGCGGCTAACAAGGCCATGATGATGGTAGGGTTTGGTCTCAAAATGTTAGTCATGAGGAGAGGAGTCGATCTGAGTGGTCAGCCTCGCCAGAGGGAGGTCGTCGGTGCCGAAAACACATTCAAAAGCTTTCATGCGGTCAACAAGCTGGCTCTGGTGCCCATGGTGGGTCCTGATCAATAGACAATCATGAAGTCATCACGGTGGCGGAGGCTAGCTAGAGTCTCCCAGACAGTGGCGCTAGGGTAAGAAAAGCTCCAAAAATGTGGAATAAATTCTTAGAAAACTGGGAGGATGCTAGGGCTGACGTGGGCAGCTTAGATCTTACCCTGTGGAACAATCAAGTCGTCCGGCTAACTATGGGCCTAATATGGTCCACCTAAAGTATATATAATATATATATGGTCGGAAAACTAAAATCGGCACCAACAAAAGTTGAAATTGACTCGAAATCTAAATAAGGCTCTACGAATGAATATTGAGGTGATAAAGCTAAATGAATCTTGAAACCCTAAATTTGTTCGGGGTCAAGATATGAGGTTTAAATTAAACTAAGCATACAAGGGCAATTTGGTAGTTTAAAATCCCTAAGATGCAGGGAAAAAAGATACCCTCAAAAAACCCAAACGGAAACTAAATGCTTCAACAACCTAGATCCAGCCCTAAATCTATGCTAACACAAGCAAGAACTTGTATACATCAAGTATAAGCTTATAACTTGGAACGACCCAGCCCAAAATACTACGTAATGGGCCTAAATTATTTCTTTAAAAGTAGCTAACCTAGTTAAAGATCTATAGTCTATTCTCACTTATAAACAAGATCTTAGCCTAGTAAGTATTAGAAGTGGGATTAAGTTGGGGGATCTCACAATCCACCCACCTTAAAAAATATTGTCCCCGAAATTCCTACACTTAGCCCGTTGCTAACCCCAGCTCATGACCTTCCTTAGCCCGTGACCGGGAGGCTAGCGCCGAAGTTCTTACACTTGGCCCATTGTTAGTCCCAGTTCACGACCTTCTTTGGCCCCGTTGCTAGCCCCAGCTCATGGTCTTCTTTGGCTCGTGACCGACAGTCTAACCCCAAAATTTCTATACTTGGCCTGTTGCTAGTCCCAGCTCATGATCTTTTTTGGCTCATGACAAGCAATCTAGCCAACATCCCTATACTAGCCCACCATCTAACACAGAACCAAGGTGTTTTGATACAATTTGTAACTACCCGGACCAAAGTCCAACATAATGGGCCTAAATCATTTCTTTAAAATAATTAACCAAAGTTAAAGATCTATAATCCATTCACACTTATAATTATGGTCTAAGCCAATAAGTATTAGATGTGAGACTAAGTTAAAGGGATCTCACATAACTCATGCTCTGCTATCGACTAAGTTAAAGGGGTCTTAGCCCAAGTAAATATTACAAAATAAATTAAAAAGAGAATAATTTTGTAATGAAAATTTGACTCGCTATCGACTCGAGCCAATATTATAAAATAAATTTTTTTAAAAAAAATAAAATAATGTCGTAATGAAGGTGGACTCCCCCCCAACTTGAGCACTCAAAAGTGTAATCAATTTTTTTTATTTTTTTCAGTTGGGGGAATCAAATTTTAAAAAGAAAATACTATTTAAAAAATAGTTGAAGGGCAAGTCAATGTTTTTTTTCAAAAAATTGACCGCCCTCAACTAAAAAAAATAAAAAAAACACTCATCTTTAAAATTATTTTATATTTTTTAATATCTTTGACTCAAGTTGGGGTAGTTAAGTTTTTATTATAATATTATTTTATTTTATAAATTTATTTTATAATAATTTTTTATTACGAAATATTTTTTAAATAATTTTTTTTTCCAGAATTTGACTCCTCTTGGAAGGTATTTTTTTAGCCTTCATTTTTATTACAAGTTTTTATCGGGAGTCAAAGTTTTTTTATGAAATAAATTTTAAAAAGAATAAAATAATTTTATAATAAAAACTTGACTTGATCTAAACTTGAGTCTAAGTTTTTATTATGAAATAAATTTTAAAAAAATAATAAAGAGTTTTGTAATAAAAACTCGATTCGATCTTAATTAAAGTCAAATTTTTATTATGAAATTATTATATTCTTATTAAAATTTATCTCGTAATAAAGACTTGACATGATCCAAATTCATGTCTAAGTTTTTATTTTATAATATTAACTTGATTTGAGTCGTGATCGATGTACGGGGATAGTGACTCATGCTCTAGAGACCAAGTCAAATTATTATTATGAAATTATTTTATTTTTAAAAAATTATTTTATAATAAAAACTTAACTCGATCCCACAAAGGATTAAGTTAAATTTGTATTACAAAATTATTTTATATTTTTTAAAATTTATTTTATAATATTAACTCAAATTAAATAAAGACTGAATCAAATTTTTATTAAAAAATTATTTTAATTTTTTTAAACTCGAACAGGGAGGGC